>JAQZBX010094803.1:0-11985 GCA_029593785.1 Cabassous unicinctus | reverse complement strand
CAGCAGCCATTATTCCTGCCTGCATTGGCCAAAGTGGCAGAGGAATCTTGAGGACAATAACTTTCCTCAAAACAATGGAGAACAGTTAAAGGGCTGTATTAAGAGAGAAAGTGCTGAATGAAGATAGCTCAGCTTCAAAAACTATAGAAGAACCTCCTGGCACTCTTGCTGGTCCTGTTCCCACTTCCGCCACAATGCAGGGTGGAGCTACCTTTTACTTGCATTGTGGCTTTGATCAATTGTGGCTCCCTGGTCCTTTCCCAGAGTATACACCACTGTTCATATATGTCTGTAGGGTAGAAGTCTGAGAAACTGAGCCAGGGAACTGGTCATGGGCTGACCCTCCCAGAGTTTGTCCTGAGGCCAGAGAAGCAGCTAGAACAGTGTCTAAAAGGATTAAGTTGAAATGGCCTAAGGCAAGGACTACCTGCATTAACTCACCCAAGAGAGCATCCAGGATAGGGAGGAAGTCAGTTTCAAAGGCAGAAGAATGGGTTTTCACTGGAACTATGTAAATTAAACAGGGAATTCCTAAGCCCTCTAGCTAGCACAATACTAGGAAAAGAAGCAGGCTTGTTGGCTCTGGCTCCTTGCAGGCTCTGATAAGACAGAGAGGGCCCTGCAATTCACAAATGACTGGAGCTGATTTTCTTGACAAGAACTCCAAAGAAGACATGCAGCCAAAAACAAAAAATGAATTTGCAAAGACAGTGAAAGGTACTTTTGCCCTGGTTTGTTTGTTTCCATTTGCTCTTGGCAATCAAGAAAACCTCTGTCATTTCACTAGCTGCACTGAAACTTGGAGAACAGAAAGCTCAGGGACTAAATCCCAGAATCAACAGTTGAAAATATTAAAATGTACAGGGTGTAACAAAAGATTGCAAGACAAACAAAAAATAGGAAATGATTGCCCACACAAAGGAACAAGATAAAAATCCTAAAAAGTATCAATGAAGAGGACCAGATGTTATATTTGGGTTGATAGAGAAGTTTTACTTATGGATGGTGGTGATGATAGCACAACATTGTGAATTTAATTAACAGCCCTGAATTATATATTTTAATGTGGTTAAGAGGGAAAATTTTAGGTTGTGTGTATGGTAGTAGAATAAAAATTGGAAAAACAAATAGAACTGGGCAACACAAACAGTGAACCCTTTTGTAAATGATGGAAACATAGGATTACTCAGAGGACAGAACCACAAGAAGAAGAGCATCATTCCCAAAGAGACTGTTACAGCAGTCTTATTTACAATAGCCAAATACTAGAAATAAACCAAATGTCCAAGAACAAATCTATGGATAAGTAGATTGTGGTTTAGCCAGAAATTTGAATACTACTTAACAGTAAAACATGAATTAAGTATTGATATATGGATACCCTTTGTTCTATAAAGTCTACTTCTAGGAATTCCAGAAGAAATAAATAAGAAGATGTGCACAATTTAATTAATTATGAGATATTTCCTGAAGCATGTGCATCATAATAAAAAAATGAGACAATCGAGATACCTCAAATCAGGAAACTAGTTAAATTAACAATGGAATAATATAAATTAAATTTGAACGGTAGGTATACCAAGTTATAGACAGTGGGTGCATACATGTATACAATTGAACTTACAATAATATTTGAGTATGAGTATATATGTGTGACGAGTGTGTCGGTTCCAAGCATGTACAACTATACAAATATACAACTATAAAATTGGCTGTTGTACTTGTGAGGATGAGTGGTGTGGAAGGGAGATAAAGTTTTAGAGTTTATTTTTATGATGACATTGCTAAACCTTGCTTTGCTTTTAACAATTGTTAATTGCCAATGTAATAAAAATCAAACCATAAAGCAATAAAAAAGTCAATGTTCAAATAATTCAATGTTTAAATATATACATTTTATATTAAACTATTTCCTAAATGAATCACAAATTTTCATTACATGTTTTAAAACCAATGCACAAGTATCATTTCTTCCAAGTCTGATGTGAACACAGCCCATATATCTATTGAGAAAACACAAAAAGAAGAGAAAGCTGTGGATTTTCAAATTAGTTTTTATACTATTTAGCTAAATGGTAACTATACCACACCATGCCCCAGCCCCTCCAATTTCCAACAGTTATGAGGTATTATTTCCAAGTTGAATTCTGCTTAGAACACTTTTTAAATAACTTTCTCCCTATATCTGGGTCAGCAAACATTTTCTAATGTCCAGATAATAAATACTGATGGCTTTGCAGGTCATCAGTATGTATCACAACTATAAAATTGGCTGTTGTACTGTGAGAGCAGCCACAGACAGTGTGTAAATGAGTAGTGTGGTTGTGTTCCAGTAAAACAGGCAGTGGGCTGGTTTCCTGGCCATTGTCCTATATAATATAAATATATGATATGATATGATATGATATGATATGATATGATATGACATAATGTTAACACTGATAAAAAAAAGTAGTGAAAATCAAGAATGATTAGGATTAGAAAGCACATGGAAAAGGAGAGACATGGAATAATAAAACAAATAGATTCTATATATTTAGATTGCAATTTATAAATATGAAAATTTATCAAAATGCTAAGAATGCTCTAAGTGTTTTATTTTATCAATATGCAACAACTAGCAAATAGTTCTGAAATATTTAAGCCAAAGAGGAATCTTTTGTGAGAGGAAGATTTATATCTGAAGCATTTTTTTAAAAATAGGTAGACAGATATCTTTGGAAAGATATAATAATTCTATAGCAGTCCTATTCAGAAACTGTTTTTAAAAATTGGATAAAATTCTTTCTAAAAATAAAAACATGAACCCATATTCATTTAAGAAATTTTCTATTAATTATTTTAATTTTAAAAATAGTATAAGAAGAACAATTTTTCTTGGTATATATATTAATATCCTTTAATCAATTTATTACCATATTTGTCTTACATATCATGCTGACATATTGATCTGAAGTATGTGTTTATTCAAGAGTCTTATTATTTTTGCTTTCTAAATAAAATTGCCTGAAATCTTCAAATTTGCATTTTTTTAGATTATATTTTATTTTATATTTTACTCTTTAATTTTTTAATTTTTTAAAGAGACTTAGATTACATAAATGTGGGAGAGAGTGTAAACTGCAACATAAACTATAATCCATCCTTAGTGGCCATGCTCCAAAATGTGTTCATCAATTAAAATGAATGTACCACACTAATGAAAGAAGTTGTTAATGTGGGGAAAGTGGGAGGTGTAGGGAGTGGGGCATATGGGAATCCCTTATATATTTTTTGTAACATTTTATGTAATCTAAGTATCTTTTAGAAAAAATAAAAAATATATTTAAAACAAAGCAAGGGAGAATGGGAGTGCACAGTTAGAACACTTACATTAAATTATTGCTTGATTTTCTAGAACTAAGTTCCTTCTTACTGTATCTTATTTATACTGTCTATTATTGACTGATGTTTGCTATCTTAATGAAATTAAAATTTTTAAGTAGATTTTAGCCTGGTTATATGGCCAATGTCTTCATTAAGCAGGATTTAGTGAACACTTTCTATTTGCAAATTATATGAGCCTAGTCAAAATTTCAAAGATGTATAAAACTTTCATTTTACTCTGAATAAATTTAAAGCTTTGTTAAGGAGGGCTATACAGCTTTCTGTTTATATTGAAGGAAAAATATGTGCCATAGTACAAGTGCAAGCATAAAGTTTTAAGATTACAGATGACTTAACAGCAAATTCCACATGATGGTAGGATGGAACAAATCTTGTAGGACATGACAATTGAGTTAGACTGTGAATTACTGCATTGACAGATAGCAACATAGTACACATTGAAAGAGGGAGTGGAGGATGCACTGCAAGCAGTCATTTGGACAAATGTATGATTTTTTGATAGACATCCATCTGTGCTAGAACCAGAATAGAAGTTGGCTGAAACTTTTATTTTCAGAACTTTTATTTTCAGAGCAGGTGTAGTTCTCAATCAAGACCATGTTGTTTTGAAATGAAGGAGTGAGAACAGAAACCAGAGAAATAAGGTTGGGTTTTCCATTTTTGTGAAAGGTTTTGGGGTTTTTATTGGGATTGCATGGAATCTGTAAATCAGTTCTGGTAAAATTGACATCTTAGTGACATTTACTCTTCCAGTTCATGAACACAGAATGTCCTTCCATTTATTTCAGTCTTCTTCAGTTTCTTTTAGCAATGTTTTCTACTTTTCTGAATACAGGATATTTATGTCTCAGTAAATTTTATTCCTAAATATTTGATTCTTTTAGTTGCTATTATAAAAGGATTTTTTTCTCATTTACTCTTCAGATTGCTCATCAGTAGTGTACAGAAATATATTGATTTTTGCATATTAATCTTGCATCCCATCACTTTCCTGAACTCATGTATTGGTTCTATTAGCTTTGTTGTGGATATTCAGGATTTTCTAGATATCGGATAATATCATCAGAACATAGTGAAAGTTTTGCTTCTTCCCTTCCTATTTTGGTGCCTTTATTTCTTTGTCTAGCCTGACTGCTCTTGGTAGAACTTCTAGCACAATATTTATTAACAATGGTGACAGTGGGCATCCTTCTCTTGTTCCTGATCTCAGTGGGAAAGCTTTCAGTCTTTCACCATTGAGTACAATGCTAGCTGTAGGTTTTTCATATATGCACTTTACCAAATTGAGAAAGCTTCCTTCTATTCCTGTCTTTTGGAATGTTTCTGTCAGGAAAGGATGCTAGTATCTTGTCAAATGCATTTTCTGCATCAATCAAGAGGTCCATTCACGTTTTATCCTATATTTTTCCCTTTTTTATTCTGTAATCGCCAGTCATTTTTCTTTAGGATAGAACTATTCAGTCAATGTTCAAATTGCAACTTAACTTGAATGCACCACTTTCTGGTCTGTTTTCATCCTTGGCCAATTTTTATTGTTTTAAAAAATCCTTGCCATTTTTTTGGATCAGGTGCTGCTTCTGATAACTCCCCGTGCTTGTGGTCAATTTATTTTATGCAACATAAAAGAAAAGTAAAAATATAATAAAATTGCAAATAAGTAAGTTATATTTAAAAGCCATTTTCTATGTGTATATAAAATTAGAAAGATACAGCTAAGTGGATAAAGAGATACTTTTTATAATTAATAAATGGATGTACTCATGATATCAATCAATAAAAGTCACCACAATTTTTATTTTGAGTTTACTTCATTTATATTTTATGTATATCTAAAATATGTATTTTATTAAACTGTTATTGCATCTGAAATTTGGATATGAAGATTAATATGAAAAGTTCAGCATCACTATATTTTTAAGGCCATAGTTTTGTAATATTTAATAGTCACATAAAACATTTAATTATTTTTATATTTTCCTTTTAAAGTCAATTCTTGAATGTCTCCGTGAATTAAGTAGATGCTGGGCAATGATTTTTTTACATCTTTGAAAATTTTCCTTTAATTATAGTTACCAAAACTATGCATGTGTCTTAACCAAGTACCCAAAGAATGAAGGGCATTTCATTAAAGATAACATTATTTAACACTGCATTGAGTGAAATATGTGTTATTTTAAATTGCATTGTTTCATATTATCAAATATGCATTTTGATAGTAGTTTTTGAAATTGTTGTGGACTTTTTGAACTTAGAGAATTAAAATTTTGAAATTACAGTATCTTAAAATTGGGAAGAAACTTTTTAATTTTTGAATACTTTTAATCTCCATGTGATTTTCCTTAATGCCATAATGTTTGTAGAAAATCCTAAGAAAATGTATTTTGTTAGAGGTAACAAGATTTTATGTATTTTCTATATGGAAATATACTGCATTTATATTCTGATATAAAGTTGAAAATATATTAATTCTCCTGTGATTTGGGAAACCTTATTGAATAATTCTTTTGTTAAGTTTAACAAAAAGTGATTTACTAATTTTATTTCAAAGACATGCCAACACAAATTTAATCTATCTAAAGTGTATAGGCAAGGAATCCTTATAAACTTGTTCTCTTGAGGCTGAAATCTACAGTTACCCAGGACTCATGAGAGCTATGACCCATATGTGTCTATCCTAATGAAAAAAACCTATTTACTAAGAATCCAGAAACATAATGTTTATTAAAATTCTATCTCCCCATAAAAGGACTCCATGAATTGAATTCTGTAAGGAAGAGGCAGGATCACTGATTTTGTCAATATCTTTAAATATTTCAAAAGATATATTCATGCTAGGGAAGATAAACTTATAAAAGCTCAGATATATTTGTATATTTCATTAGATTAGTTATTTGATATTACTAATGTATACTTTTCTGACACAGCATCCTTATGCCTCAAGGTCATTGGCATACTTAATTATTTCATCCCCATATGACAAATTTTTACTTATAAGGTAGGTTGGATTTTTCTGATTCAATTGTTTAATTTATTCATTTTTAAAATATTGCTCCTTTAGATCTGTATGTGAATACACAGTTTCACTTAAAATATTGGAAATATATTGATACCCAAATTCTCTTTAAATTGAACTAGCAGCAGCAAAATATATACATAAATAAAAGAGATATTTCTTGGATCCTAAAGAAGAGCTAAGAAATTTACAGGCACAAAGACTAACAGTTACAATGGCATTTCATGGAAATCTACCAACATAAAAAAAATCATCATTAAAACATCAATGGGAATGCAAAGATTTCCAATGTAGTTTTTATGACGAGCAATTTCTAATATTTATTTGCTGGATATTATGAAACACTCATGCCTTATGTTTATCATTTTAATATATTAGTATATATCATCTTTCAAAAACTATATATATTCTTTCAAAAAATAGAAAAGCAATCCAGCTTAATATGTTGTTGTCCACATTTTGAAACAGTGAGTAAATGCTTTCTAGGGATCTGTCAGATGAGGAGGAATAGGGAGAAAACTCTGAACTCTGTCTTGTGGCTAAAGATATTGATTTCACCATCATGGTGCATTTTGAAGGAGAAGATATGTGGTAAATTGAGCACAGTGGAACTTGAGAATTCCTATAGACTGGGGAGAAAGATGCAATCTGGAGAGAGGAAGATAGGAAGGACACTTTTATGATCAAGTGTTAGTGGATGATTCTGATAAAGCAAATTTTAAAAAAAGAAAAACAGATGTAAATCTAGGTCAATTCAGTAACATAGACCATAGGTCAACTGTGGTAGTTAATAAAATTACCTCCTTAACATAATTTCTGTACTTTGGAAATTGAGAATATTAAAAGAAACCACATATAGGAGAAAGGATATCATAGAAAACAATTTGCATTATTTTTCTATACACTAGAAATTTTCCTGGTAAGATCAAAGTTAGCAAGTAAACATTATTATTAATTATGAAAATGGTCTTTAAAATTGTAAAATACATCTGTAAACACAAAATGATTATATATCAATAAAATACAAAATCTAACTTTTTAGAATAATAATTTCTTAAATATAGGTTTCCCACAAATGAAAATTAAATAGTATTGAATTCCACATAACTAGTTTTAGCATTAAAATAGTAATATTGAAACAAGATTTCTTTATGCTGTGAAATGCTTCAAGAGAAAGACATTTTATAAGTTAAAGGTATCATACTTATTTATGAATGGGGAGATTTGTGCAACCTAGAAAATCATATAGCAGAAAGACCTGGGCAGAATGTTAGCCCTTCACTAAATTCATGCATGGAAGTAAATGGTTGCTTTCTGGAGGAGAAATATCAGGTGGAATGCTTTTCTTAGATTTTGTTTGGTTGTGAGAAGGTTAACTAGAGTGATAACAAGGGAACTCTGGATTCACATTGCCATGTGAATCAAATTTAGATTTTATGAACTGTTACAAAGAAAGAAAGAAAGCTCATCTGCATTTCTTATAAATCAACTAAAATTAAAGAATGGTAACAATTAAACTTTTGTCTCATTAGGAATAAAATCTCGGAAGATCCTCAGAACAATTCATTAACTTTGTTACAGAAAAAATTTTCTAGGTCATTTTGTTGTAGATAGGGAGATATCAGAAGCCATCTTAGTTCCCTGGTACATGAAGATATCAGTAACAGCGAGCAGTGTTCAAAAACTCTATCAGATATATGAACCTTCTCACAGAGCATGCCTGTTTTAATATTAATATTTGATATTGTAAAAATAAACAAATAATCACTGGATGTGTTCAGGTTGATTTTAAGATATACTTTAAGAAATATTGTAAATGTGTCTCAATGATTGAAAGGTTGTTCAACCTTAAAATATTAAATATTTTCATTTGTCTAGATTCTATTAACTGGTGAATGCTGAAGTTATAGCTCAGCAAATTTGGGTAGAACATGAAATAAGAAAAAGAAATAAGTGCATTGATTGATTTTTAAAGACCCCCATTTGTTGATTTCCTGTAACTGATTTCCAGGTTAGAAGGCTTCCTTAAAGCCAATGTTTGCTTATTATTTGTTGATGTTGTGGATCGGCTTTATTTTGTTCTTCAGTGTTATCTTACAATTTTGTACCTTGACAACCAGGAAGACTGCAGCATATAAGTTCACATGAGCAATCTCACCATCTTCACAGAATTCGTCCTCATGGATATCTCAAGCTCCCAGTAGCTGCAAGTTGTACAAGATCTGCTGTTCTTAGTAATTCACATTTTCCAAAAGTAAGATATAAAAGTTATACCCTTAAGATTTAAAGAGTTTTATTTTTCTGATACTTAAAGCATTAGTCAGATGTCATATAGCCTAAGACCTTTTTTATTTATGTATTATACAGCAGACAATAAGCTATAACTCTTGGGAATATGAATAAATGGAATGAGTCAATTTAAAAAGAATTTACTAGAAATTTTAATCATACCAATATTGTTCTCCTTTTCATATGTAACCACCCTTCTGGCTTTAAATGCCACTTTACCCAGGAACCCTTGCCTCAGTGGCAAACAAATACAAATATTTGTTTCTTATTCATAATGTATGCCCTGTGTGTTTTGCCTGTACAAATCATTAATTGTTTTTATTTTTTTGTTTTTTTTTATTCTTTTCAAATCAGTTATTTTATTACAGTGTCCTTTAAGTGGTTTTTATTATTTAGATATTTTAACACTCTCCTTATAAGAGGCTTGTGCCCCCAGTATCTCTTTGATATAAAGCTTAAGCGTTTAACAAGCTGAGGCTAAATAAAAGACAATGGAATGGAAGAGTGTGAATGTAGGAGCTTGATATTTTTTCTTTTTATACTTGGGTAGAAGATGTACAATCAACTTTGGTTCCACAGTAAATTGTTGTAGCTAACATGCAATGAATATAAATCATGACTTAGAACTAATTCTACAATGTGAAATGAGTGTTCACTCAAGTATAACATAGCCTTAGTATATTGTTACAACACCACACTATTTTCTAAACTTCTTGTACCAATTATATCAGCAATGGTTGAGAGTTTTCTTTGTTCAAATTATGAAAACTGCTTTACCTTGTCAGATATTTCACCTTTTTCTAGTGTACTAAATGTGTGCATACACAGGCACACACACTCATATATACCTCATGTTGATTTTAAATTATAATAAGCTTTAATGGTATTATTGAAATCCTCTTCTGTGTAATTCCTATCTACATGACGTGTGGTAGATAAATTCACTTGTTACTTATAATTTTGTGCTCATCAGTATCCTTTGAGGAAGAGAAATTCTCAACTCTAATATAACAAATTTAATCATTATTTTTATGATAGCTTGTGTTTTATTTCTTGTTTAAATCTCTTTACCAAGAATACATCCTGAACACAATCTCTTTTTTAGTCTCTAAAATAATTGTAGTTTTGACTTTCATATTTTTTCCTATAATTTATATCATTTTGTACATATAGAAAAAGATGTATGAGTCAAATTTCAGTTTATACATTGGGATTATCCAACTGCCTAAGCAACACTTATTGAAAAGTATTTCTTGTTATTGTATTACCACACACTATCTCTGTCATGTATTAAGTGCTTGTATAAGAGTGGGTCTATAGTTGTGTCCTTTATTGTTACAGTGGTATTGTATTTAATTTCTGAACCCAATCCACATAAATTCAAATGAATTTAATAAAAACTTTATTTGGGAAAATGATATTTAAAAGTAAAAACTATATTTGAATTGTGACCTGAAATGCTTCAAGAAAAGCTCATAGAAATGGTTGAGTTTAGGATATGTAATTTTATAAATTATATTTTTCTTCAAAAAGGGGGAGACAATGCCTGGGGGAAATAATCTGGTCAAACTGGTATGTATATATTAGACTTATGATAGTACTAATTTATTGGATAGGATTAAGATTTTGGGAGGATAAAAGACCAAATGAAATATTTTTTCTGGGTTATCCACAGAAGGATTTAATTGAAGTGATAGGTGTTTTGTATGATTTTTTTTCCACAGGGAAAAATGTACACTTTTGAGGGTGTCAAGAGCTGAGGGAGAGCTATCATGATAGACTGCTGAGCTGAGAGGAGAAGGAGCAGATGTGAGATACTAATTGTCAAATTTTACAGATTAAAAAGTCAAATCCAAAATGGAAGTAAACACTGAACCCTTTAATCACTTACTGTTATAAAATAAGCAAGAGCAAAAAAACAAGTAAAGATTGCTTTGTTCCATTGTCCCATGAACTGATGCCACCAGGAGATTGTCTATTGAATGAGCACTGCCATGGTTAGCTCTCAATGTTCTGCAGTTTTATGGACCCAGAGGTAGTGGGCAGTGGGTAGAGTGAGAGGGGAGAGGGATGGTGTCTCATAGTGGAAAAGTGCTTAGTAATGAGGAGTGGAGAATGTGAAGTATCCTCAAGCTCTTCCCCTTTTTCCTCTTTTCCTGTTTTAGAGAGCCAGGAACCTTCTTTCTGAAGTTCTCATATGAACTGACCTGGGACACTAATTTATTCACAGCACAGCTCTGACCTGTAAGTGGACACTTAACTGAGTGCCTTCCTGTGCTGAGGCACTGTCATGATGAAGTACACATATAAGAAGTAAAATTTCAGAGGACAAACTCGGTTCCCTAGAAACAGATTTCACAGTATTAGGGCACTTCAGTAAGAACCTATGTTAATGAAGTATTTAAGCTTCGAAGGCATCTATTATGACCTCCCCTTGCCCAGAATTCTGCATTAGGGTCCCTTCTATAGGGCCAATCATTTAGTTTAGTCCTTGATTTAGAATGACTGCCTAAGGCATTCAATTTCATAGAATTTTGATGTCTATGTTGTCAGAGTATTCACCTCAGTAGTGTGGACTTCTGGAGACCTTCTGCTTGGACCTTGCAGGAGCTAAGGACAAATTCCTTTGTTTCATAGTGAGCTCTATCAGGTGTGTTAGTAGATCAGCAGTTAATTGTACTCAAAGCACACAAAGCATCTTGTAAAGGCAGCATGAGTTCCCCCACCCTATGCACCTCCCAGTGCTGGCTTGTGGTTGTTGTTCTTATTAGTGTGTCCCATTTAACAATCAAAATTTATATAGGAGTTGACTGCCTGGCTTTGTGGGCCGTGATGTGGCTGGTGGGTCTCAGCATGTCTGGGCTATGCTCATCTTGGCCATGTGCTGTGCTCAGCACACTGGTTCTGCTTGCAAGGGGATAGTGAACCCAAGCAGACCCAGGCAGTGCCTTGTCAATGTGGGTTAGAACTCTCTCCAGCTGTTTTCATTTGCTAGATCCTGAAGTAAACAAACTGAAAAAATGAATGAACTGGAACAGTTAAGGCAGGAGGCAGAACACCTGTGAAATCAGATCCAGGAGGCTAGGAAAGCACTTCATGATGCAAAGATTTTTTCAGATCATGTTAAATATGAACTCTGCGTCTCAATACAAATGGGATTAAGATGCACAATTAGAGTCACTTAGCTAAAATATATGCTATGCTTTGGAGCTATGATTGAGTTAGTGATGCTCAAGAAGAAAAATTATTTATTTGGGATAGCTATACAACAAATAAGATGCAGGCTATTCCTTTGA
>JAQZBX010094802.1:0-11985 GCA_029593785.1 Cabassous unicinctus | reverse complement strand
AGAGACAATTAAAGGCTGTTTAGTAACCTATATGGGGATATACTCAAACTACAGAGAGATACTTTACCACCTTTCCTAATCTGAGACTGAAAACTGAACCTCGCAGAGCTTGTCAAGTCACTGAAATTCTAATCTTGATGACATACTAGGCCACGTGACCCATGACGAAAGAGGAGTTCAGATAAAAAGACTTACATAGAATTCCTGCTGTCCACTTAGGGAGAGACTTCACAGCCACAAAAATGCTAGCACTGTTCTCATCCACACGCCACAGTTCATGGCGCAGGTTTTATTTGTGAAAGGGTGCTGGATTTTATTAAATGCTTTTTCTCCATCTACTGAGAAGATCATGTGGTTTATTCACTTGGTGTATTATGTTGCCTGATTTTCTAATGTTGAACCAAACTTGCATTCTGGGATCAATCCCACTTGGTCACGGTGCATAAACCCTTTTAAGTTTTGCTGGATTCAATCTGCTAGTAGTTTGTCATGGGTTCTGTGTCAATATTCGTAAGGGGTTTGGTCTGCAGTTTTCCCTTCTTGCCATGTCTGTCTGGCTTTGGTGTCAGGGTGATATAGGCCTCACAAGGATTGGCGTTAATTCTTAGAATGTTTAGCAAAATGCACTAGTGACACCACGCAGTCTGTGGTCTGGTTTTGAAGGACTTGGTTCCCTTTACCAGAACTAGAAGGCGTAAGGACAATGAAAGGATTACCTGGCCATAGTCAATCTCCAGAGGGTAGAATTTTTTGGGATACTTAGTGAAATTTTTGGAGTCCCAGGCATTCCCAGTTTTTTCTTCATATAATTTCATGAAGTGCTCAATGGCATCTTCCTTGGATGGCATCTGCTCCAGCTTGTTGCTACCAATCACTGTGCCCACGCGGCCCCAGGACCTGAATATCCAGTACCTGTGTGGAGACAGGGCCGAGTAAAGGGAATGGGCAGACATGGGGCAGCCGGCCCTCGGCTTCCCTCCCCTGCCTCCTGGGGAAGGAAGAACTTCAAACATGCAGAAAACGGTGACTGGAGAACAATTCTGACAATGAACAAAAGAAACCTATTCACAATAAAGGACGTTCATTTTTGTTTAAACTAATCAAAGTAATTAAAGAATGCTCTTTTGGATCATACTGGCAAATGGACTTTAAAAATGCCAAAGAGTAGATTAATCTCTGATCTGGCAGCCAAGCTTGAAGAGAGAATCCTGGGGCTTGCAGCACTGTACATGAAACAAAACCAAAATAAAAAATTCCTGTCCCCAAAATATCCCCAAGTATCATATGGAAGTCAAGCGTTCTAAGAGATACAACCATTAAAGACGTCCTCTAAAACTGAGGGCAAACTCCTCAGGTCACAGGCGCTGAGGTGTGAGGATGTGGGATGGGGGTAACAGGGTGGGACCAGGCCTGCTAGCCACCTAGAGGTCAGGCTGCACATGTGCCCTAGGTGCTGTGCTGGATCTATCTTAAAACCAAATACAAGATTTGTATACATTTTTAAGATAAAGCCAGAGACTTCAAAGAAAATTTAATGCTTCCTGCTGGTCATGTGGGCCATTGTGGAATTGTTTGGGAAGCACTATAATAACTTATTCTGAAAATTTTTTTCTGACCCTATCAGCTCTCAATATCCTTTCACTCTAAAACCAATTGGGGGGGAGGGTCTGTGGGAAGATGGAGTAGGAAGTTCCAGGAATCGGTTCCTCCACCAAAACAACTATCAAAACACCAGAAACTGTATGAACCAACTTTTTTTTTTTTTTTAAACCAACTTTTTAAACTCTGGAGTGTAAAAGAACACTGTGCATCATCCAAGGAAGAGGCAGAGGAAGAAGCTGGTGAACTGCGATAAATACAGGTGGACGTGACCCACCATGTAGCGGATGCCACCCCCACCCTCCAACAACGCGGTAGGCAGCAACCGGGACTGCAGCCTGGGCTCGCACACAGCTGGCTGCGACGAGGGTGGGTGGGAAGGACCTACATCTCCAAAATCCAGGGTATGTGGTCTGGTTGCTGATTGCCACTCTCATCAGTCACTTCAGATCAGTGGGGGGCTGGCTGAGGGAGACCACTGCTCCAACACCCCTCAGTCAAGAGTGGCAGAGGAGTCTAAGGGGCAGTGACTATTTGTTTTCTCTCTCTTTTCTTTTTCCTCTCCCTGTTTGGGAGCAAACTGGAAAAGTCACAAATTCACAGCTCCAGCCCAACAACAACAAACTTAGCAATCTCAGGAGTGAGTTATAACAACATAATACTCAGAATGTCCAGTTCTCAACAAAAAATTACCAAACACACAAAGAAATAGGAAAGCATGGCCTATTCACAGGGAAAAAAGAATTTGCCAGAAATCATCTCTGAATAAGTTCAAATATGGGAACTATTAGTCAAAGACCTTAAAGCAACTATACTAAATATGTTCAATGAGTTAAAATAATCTATTTACAAAGAACTAAAGGAAATTAGAAAAATGTGTCCTCAACAAAATTAAAGAGAAAGAAATTATAAAAAGGAAAACAAACTGAAATCTTGGAGCTGTGAAGTATAGTAAGTGAAATGAAAAAGTCACTAGACAGACTCAACAGCAGATCTGAACAGGAAGAAGAAAGTATCAGCAAACTTGAAGACAAGACAATTGAAATTATCCAGTGTGAGGAGAAGGTGAAGGAAATAATGGGGAAAAAAAAAAAAAAAAGAAGAGTCTGAGGGACCTATGGGACAACATGAAGAAAAATAACACATGCATGTCAAATATGAACATGGGTAAAGCTGCACACATAAGACCATTTTTCTTTGAAGCTCAACAAATGTTAATACTACAAAATGTTAATCAGACCAAAAAACCATTATGCTAAGTGAACGAAACTAGACATAAAGTACTACATACTGTACGATATCATTTATATAAAATGTAAATATAAATCAGTTTATAAAATTAACAAAAAAGAAAAAACAAAACAAAAAACTGTATCACTGGAGTTTTAGAAAGACAAGAGAGAAAGGGGCAGAAAAAATGTTTGTAGAAACAGTGGCCAAAAGTTTCCCAAACCTACTGAGAGACATGAATCTACACATTCAGGAAGGTCAAGGAACTCCAAGCAGGACAGACTCTAAGAGAGCCACACCAAGACACAGTAGAGTGAAACCGTTAAAACCCAAGGCAAAGAGAGGATTCTGAAAGCAGCAAGAGGGAACTGACTTGTCACACACAGGGATCCCCAACAGGGGTACCAGCGACGTCTCAGCAGAAACCATGCGGCCTGAAGACAGTGGGTGACGTATTCAAAGTCCTTCAAGACCAAGAGAGCTAAGTCACCAGAAAAGTGCAGGTGTCCAGTCAGCACCAGAACCTAACAGACGTTTCCACTTACCCACAGGTACGCCGCTCTGGGCTGGCCGTGTTGGGGCAGTGGACTCACTAGATGAGGACGTGCAGGTAAAAACCAGCCCATCCCTCCACCATGTCCTGAGCTCCATAAGCCACCCTTTCCTATCTTCATGTTAAAAAACAACAAAAAAAGAGCAAACCTGAACATCCTCAATAACCAGGTGTGGCAGTTTGAGATTATTTTATGAATCCCAAAAAGAGAAAGATATTATGGGTGTGATACCCTTTGATTATACTGGATTCAGTTGAGGGGCCCTTGATTAAATTACCTGTTAAGATTAGGGCTTTGATTAGACCATGTCAGTACAGCATGACTCAGGCAGAGTCCCTGCCCCCTTGGTGGGCCTATACAAATGGACACTAATTGAAGAAGACACACTGGAAAAGAGAGAGTGCTGTCAATTTTGCTCCTGGGGCCCCAGAGAGAGAAGGACATTTGCCTGATAGCCTACAGCGGACCTTGGGAAGAGAGCCCAGACTGATATAGGAAGCCCTGAGAGAAAGCCCTAACCAGGAGAGAGAGAGGACTGGAAGCCTGGAGGGAAAGCAGAGACCAGGCAGAGATCAGCGACCATCTTGCTTCAACATGTGGCAACTGGCTTTGGTGAGAAAGCAACCTTGAGATGGACTCTTTACAGCCTTGTAACTGTAAGCTTTTACCCCAAATACACTTTAAAAAGGCAACAGATTTCTAGTACTTTGCATCGGCACCCCTTTAGCTGACTAATACACTAGAGAATCTGAATTAACAGTAAAGAGTAACAAATCCAGTGCCTGCCAAACTGTATTGGCTTCAGAAGTTGTACTACATGCATAAAGGTATCAGAAAATCTAGATTCTTTAATTGGTTCAAAGAAAGGGTCCTTAGAGAGTATGTGAAACCCCATTTCTGCAATGACTGGGTGGAAGGACAGCATGCTACCCAGAGGTGAAGAGCTTTCCCCCGCCTCTTCACGAAAGACCTTATGGTATTTTTTTGGTTGTGATTGGATTTAATTCCCCAGTTACCTTGTTTAAATAGCTTCAGTTTCATGAAGCTGACAGCTCAGCACTAACTGGCAGGAAATGCCCACACCTTTTATGAATATTCCTTGGCATCAATATTCTCCCTTTCCCAAAACACACCTGTTTTCCTTGTCATCCTCCAGAAGTTGCAGCTTGTAATAGGAGTTGGTTCCTTTAACGATGTCCACCAGGCCGAGGGTAGCACTGAAGACCTTCCCACCTTTCTCTAGGACATGCGCAGAGTGCTCCAGGCCTGTGACAGAGGCAAAGCTCCTGGTTTTCTATTCTGCTGAGGGGCAGTACCCTTAGGGAGAAGGGGGTCTGCAGGCTCAGGGGCTCACAGCCTGGACAGACTAATGCCAGCTTTGGGAGGCTTCCCACGGTGCACGTTCTCAGGGCTGGGTGAGACTGCAAGGATGAAGGGAGGCAGCAGGCGGGCACAGGCTCAGCCCACCAGCACGCGGCTGTGGGAAGAGCACAGTGGGCTGCACACCTGACGTCTCTACCTGCTTACCAGAATCAGGATCGACGGCTGCCCCTCCTTTAAGAGTCAGTCTCATTCTCTTTTCAGATTTGTTGATACCTTTGAAGGAAACAGAGAAATGTAAACATTAAATTAAAAATAAATTAAAAAGAGAAGGATGGAAGGCAAGTGAGTTCTTTTCACTTTCATTATTCACTCACCATCTGTGTGCTGCCCCCATCACCCCAAAGCACCTGCCATTCTGTGCCCAGTGAAAAACTCATCTGGACAGCATGCAACAGGCATTTCGGGGGCCCAAAGGGAGATGCTCCCTGCAGACAGACCTGCTGGGCTGGGAAAGGCTGGGGCCTTTAGCAGGGTGGGCTCCGGACTTCCCGGACCCCTGGCCCCAGGGAGGGACGCTCAGTGTCCTCACCTTCCTCCTTGACAGGGCCCTTGCTCTTCTTGGAGAGCGCGACTGACTTCCCTCTTGGGGCTGCTTCTTCACCAGGCTCCTTCTTCACCTCGGCCCCCCAGGGCGACAAGATGTGCACTGAGAACAACTCCTGAAGGCTCTTAGTTGAGGCAGAGATGTCCTGGAGGAAATCCTCAGACACAACACGAATGTTGGCTTCTTTTACTTCCTCCATCTTCTTACTCATCTTCTCCACCTCCTCTATTCAAATAGGGGAAGGGGTGACATGACTAAACTGTAAGTTTAAAACTAAACTTGGGGGAGGCGGGTGTGGCTCAGTGGATAGAGCCCCCGTTTACCATATGGGAGGCCCGGGTTCGCGTCCCCAGGCCTCCTTGTGAGGACACGCCGGCCTGAGCGGTGCGGTGGGCTGATGCAGCAACCTCACGGCAGGAAGCGGGTGTGGCGCAGTGGATAGAGCACCCTGGATAGAGCACCCGTTTACCATATGAGAGGCCCCGGGTTCGCTTCCCGGCGCCTCCTTGTGAGGGCAGGCCGGCTCGCGAGGCGCCATGGGCTGATGCGGCAAGACCTCACAGCAAGGGGGAGATAAGCAGACATGGAGAAGACACGCAGCGAATGGACACAGCAGCACAAGCAGCAAGGGGGGCATAAATAAATAAAATAAATAAATCTTTAAAAAAAAAAAACTAAACTTGGATCTCCACTTAGTACAGTTTTATTGATTATTCCAAACTCTTGGCATCCACAGTTTTCCTTTCCTTTCCTTCCTGCACCTGATGCGCATCGGGTTTCCGCACTCTAACACTTTTCTCTGATCAGCAATGGCCCCTTGTGGAACATGAACACATGAGCTAGGGCAGCCTTCTCTAAGCCACTGCACAGACGGACACTGGGGAAATGCCGTGCACTGCTTCTCTCATCTTGGAGACTCATGGCAGCCCCCGTCAGCATGGGAAAGCTCATCACAGGTCTTGTAGCCAAGAAACCCATTTATCTTTGTTTAAGTGTGCACTTCTCCGAACACACTTGTGCCGTGAACCTCTGTTTTGGCAGCAAACCTACTAACATCTTGTGGCACAGTGCGAGGTTTTGAGAAGAGCAGCTTACAGTCTTTAGTGAGGAGCACGGCACAAGGGGATACATACTCTAACACGGAGCAGCACTGCAAAGTATAAATACGCTGGTTTCTCTTCGTAAAGAACCGGAACGATGGCAAGAGGAAGAGAAACAGTTCCCGAGCGCCACACATGTGCAGGACATCACCCTGAGGGCGTCACAAATCTAAAGCTCACCACATTCCCACGAGCCAGCCCCCACCCTGCCAAGGCGCACTCACTTTTAGTACTGATGCACAGGGAGGCCTTGCTGGCTGTGCCTGTCAGCTTTCCCCCAAGGCTCTCAACTGTGGCTTTCACCTCATCCTTGCTCCGGGAGAGCTTCCCAAGGGTCAGGACCTTCATGTTGGATAACAGTTTACCTGGGATGGAGACCAGAATCGTTAGGCAAGCCCAGCTCTCACGACAGAGGAGGTGGACGCAGAGGAGCACCAGGGTGCCACAGGCTGTCTACGCTGAGGGGGACGGGTGTGGGGCCTTCCTCAGCTTCTCTTTAGGGAGAAAAGGGCTGGAAGCAGAGATGGCAAGGACAGGAAACTGCCACTGAGAATGTGCACATGTCCCTTGCACGCAAAGGACACGGGCAGGGGAGGGGCAATGAAGCAAGCTGCTCCACGAACAGTTCAGCTTTGCTGGCCACAGTCTTGGGCAGAAGGGGGCTGCATTTCGGGAAGAGAGCCCAGGAGCCAACAACGGGGAAGGAAGAAGAGAGGGAGGTTAGGCGGCCTCCAGTCCCTTTATTATTCTCTTCCCAGCCCTGTCTGAAAACACAGAGCGGCTCTTGGGTAACACATATTAATGCCATTTAGAAGGGTGGATGTGTCCAGGACAGCCATTCACAGCTGCTGGTCAGCAGGACCACACTGAGCTGACCTAATAAATCCCAGGCAAAATGAGGAGCCCTGGTGCTGCAGGTGTCCAGCACGATCCCAGGCAGGAAAGCCTGGGACAAGGGTGTGCCGTTTGTTTGTTGCAAAGGGGAATGCAGTGGTGGTGATACCTTCCTAGAACAAGAAATGCCATAAGGAGAAGTCTTCAAGCCTTCCCTGTGATGGCCAACAACCAGGGGCACCAGCAGAACTTAACTGAGAAGCAGCTGAGGTCTCAGAGGGACAAGGCCGTGTGTGTGAAGAATGAGTGAGGGGCGAGCAGGAGGAGGGGGGCCTCAGAGAAGTGCCAGGACGACGGTCTCCAGGCATGCCCTCAGCCTCGGGCTTCCGGCGGCCAGGCTGGCCCCGCAGTGACCACCTGAGTGACCACCAGCCACCCAGAGACACTCAGCCAGGGCCCAGCCTGCAGCTGGGGATGGAAGGTTAATGGACAGGCATTTGGGGCAGAATCCTGTCCTCCTCCACCAAAGCTGCAGCCTCAGCAGTTAAGACTATGCCATGCTTCTCCAACTAAACAAAGGCAGGACCTCTTCTCTTGCGTGAAAAGCATCCACCTCATCATCTCTGCTGGAGTGGAGTGTTTCTCACTCTTATCGATCAATAGCTTCCCCGACAGGATAACTGACAGGGTGTGGGCCTGCCGGAAGCAGGAGAGCGAGGCCTGGAGAGAAGTGGAGCAGCGCCGTGCAGTTAGGCAGGAGCTGAGTACCACTCCAGGCAAAGCTGCCGACCGAGCCTCCAGACCCTGCTCTTCTAGAATGTTCATGACAGTGAAACCTGGGAGGAGACCCTCGTTACCAAGACCACGCCACTAGAGAAGAGTGGGCAAACGAGCCCTGGGGAGAAGCTGGTCTTGACCAGGGTCAAGAACTGTACCTGCTGGAGCAGAGGCGTTCAGAGCAGCCGAGGCAGTGGGGGGCGGGGGTGCTGCTGCTGGGACACTGGTCTCTGGGGGGAATAAACGGTCCTGCTTTTTGAGTTTCAATTTCTTGAGATAAGAGATTTCCCGGAATTCCTAAAGGATACAAGTTTTAGCGGTTAAGAAACCAGCTCTCCCTAAAAATAACCACCAAACAGAGCAAAGGAAATATGGCTTGTTCAAAGTAAAGAATACTGGCCTGTATACAGTACTCAATAAATAACCACCAGAAATTCAGTCTTTGCCAGCAAGATTTTTACATGAATGGAAAATCTGTGCTCCAGTTAGACATCTTTTGTTCTGTGTTTGTGTATTTTGCAAGCACATGGAACCAACAATCGAGTTTTACATTCTGACCGCGAGGCTGGCCCAGCTGTACAGAAGTCTGAGCAACGTGGCCCTGCTCTTGGTGACCTGGGGTGTGGATAAGCCCAGCAGGTGGGAACCCCGTTTTCCTGCCAGTGAAGCTCAGGCCTCTCTCTTACCTTTGGGGTCACCCATTCCTTCCGGCCAGGTGTCTGTGTCTTGACCGTACACTTGGTCCAGGCAGTGACATCCCCGGTACAGTAGTAGGCATCACTCTTGAAGACCAGCTGGCCTGAGCATTCCTCACAGGGAAGGAGGGCCCCAAACGCCATCCCATCAGCAACGCGGTCCAAGATCTGAAGCCAGGCGAAGAGACTTGTCAGAGAGGAAAGGCTAGGAGACAGACACTTACCAACGTGGGATGAAAGAATTTTCACAAACTTTGTTCACTGAAAAAGGAGAAGCAGCTGGACCAGGGGCAGCTAGTTTATACCAGAAGCTTAAGAGATCGTATTTCCATGTGCAAAGTTTTGGAACGTCCCTATCCCTCAGTGACTTAGCATAAAGGGAGAGCTACAGCATCCACTGCTACTGCACAAGGTACAGCACCAGCCTCAATTCCAGGGAACAAGAGCAGGGAGGGGCTGGCTGGGGAAACGGTGGGGACGCTGGGATACCACGGCCCACGAGGGCCTCTCCCTCCCTTTGCAGCCCCTGGGGAGTTTGGACAGAAGGTAGCAGACTGTGCTCCTCAAGCCAAAGTATGCAGCATGAAAATACAAGGCAAACTGGCAGCCCGCCTTAGTCCTCATTGAAATTCTAAATCAAACGCTAACATGAGGAAGAGAGCAGGATGGGCCTGTGAAAAGCTGCCACGTCCAGACCCTGGGAAAATGGTGACCACAACGGTGGAGATGACAGAGCAACATAACAATGGACTTTTTACTCCTTGCAATTGTACCAGCAGGTGTCCCAGCAGAGGGCCTCCCACACTCCACCAGGACAGTCACTCCACAACGGCCCAGGCCGGCCGCGCGCCCACTAACTCAAAGGCAGCTCACCGCCGACTCCCCAGAGGGCACTTGCTGCTTGTTCGAGATGAGGAGCTCCTTCAGGTCGTTAGTCGAACACACTTTCTTGAGCTCGTCCTTGATGTTCCAGATCAGGTCATTTTGGGCCTACGAACAAGACCTGAGAAGTTACCCTCTTGTGGCTACCAAATTAGAGCTGGAGCACAGTGGTGGGGACACCCTGAAGGAACAGGGAAGGCACAGCCACAGCACCAAGGCCACCTGGGACCAACTCCTGAGAAACAAACCCAGGAGACGCAGAGAACCTGGAGCACAGGGCTGGGCCCAGGCCCCCGCTTACCGGCCTCCTATGCCTGGCATCTTCAGGGTGAGATGGGGCAGATCCATGGTTGTTCTCCACCAATCTCAAAGAGAGTTGGGATGACTCCCAAACACCTCCGACTGCCCTTAACAGTGTACTATATTCAGTACCAGGCAGGGCTAGACCTCAGCGCTGCTGAGAACTCGATTTTACGTCCTTGTTTTGTATCTACTATGTGCTGGTCTTTGCCGGGCACTTTGACATGCCATCTCACCCATCCTCACAGCCACAGTGCTGCGCTATCAGCCTCCTCTCAGAGCTGAGGCCTGAAGGACCCTGGGTGAGCCAGTCACTGTCTCGGCCTCAGACTCCACCTCTTAAATGGAGATAAGAATGCCGGCCCCACTTGCAGAAAGAGCTGGGCTGGGGTGGGAGTGGATTTTTATTTTCTGACTTTCTTTGTATCTTTGACAATGCTGGAGACAGAGAAGAACACCAGACCTACTGAGGGCCCCACTGCAGATTCAGCACACAACAAGGACACTGTTTGCTGAAAGACAGTCCTACCAAATCTGTTATACTGATGAAGCAAAGGGAACCAGATCTGAAACTGCTTCCACTCTACATACCAGTGAAAACTGAACACCCACCCCAGAGAGCCATGCACACGGCTCCTAAGAGCCATGGTCCTGAGAGGAGACCTCCTGCTCCTCCCTGGTTTCCCACACACCTTTTGAAGACCTCTCTCCCTGCTTCAACATGGGCACCCTCATCCAAACCCACTCAAACCCAGGGATGGGTCTGTCTGCAGACCACCACTGACTTAATGAGTGAATATCCCCTCTCATCACCTGCTTTCTAGCCCTTTAATTTTTTATGACAAGAGGTGGTTCTCATTTTAAAAAATATGGGAAAACTTCATCTCTTTATGCCACCCATCTATCCTTTAGTATCCTGTATTTTTATTTTTTGTTAATATATTATTTATTTTTTTAAAGATACTTATGGGAAGCGGGTGTGGCTCAATTGATAGAGCTCCCGTTTACCATATGGGAGACCCGGGGTTCGCTTCCTGGGGCCTCCTTGTGAGGGCAGGCTCGCCTGCGCAGCCCGGTGGGCTGATGCAGCAAGACCTCACAACAGGAAGTGGGTGTGGCTCAATCGATAGAGCCCCCGTTTACCATGTGTGAGGCCCCGGGTTCGCTTCCCGGGGCCTCCTTTTGAGGACAGGCCAGCCCGTGCGGCGCGGTGGGCTGAAGCAGCGGGACCTCACAGCAAGGGGGAGATAAGCAGACATGGACAAAACACACAGCAAATGCACACAGCAAGCACAAGCCACAAGGGGGGAATAAATAAATAAATTAATTAAAAAAAATAAAAATAAAAAAATAAAAATAAAAAAAATAAAGATACTTATATAAATGTTACATAAAAATATAGGGGATTCCCATATGCCCTGCTCCCTACACTGACCACATTTTCCCACGTTAACATCCTTCATTAGTGTGGTACATTTGTTACAATTAATACTTTCGTGTTCTTTAATATTTGGTTTCCACTGTTCACCAGTGGCCCTGAGAGTCCAGATGGAGAGTGAGGGACACTTTGGCCAAAACACCAATCTTAATCATTTCAGGGTGAGGCTGGTGAGCAGAGCAGACCCCTGATCAGCTCCTGCTTGAGCCCTGTTGTCACCCACAGCTTCATGTGGATTCTGGCCCAAAGAAGAACTTTGTTTCTTTGGGGAGAAGGAAGAAAACAGTCTGGTGGGAAAAGTCATGCTATTTTATGACAGCTATCGACTTGGGAATTCCTAAAGGTCTTGGTAAGTGGATAAACCTTCCCAGAGTGAGGGGAGAACTGAGGCAAAACTGAGAAAGGAGACACATAGCTCGACACTCACCTTGAGGGCCTTTTCAAGCTTACTATCTTTGTCTTTTTCTTTTTTAGACTTCTTCTTGGCGACTTCATCAATTCCATCCACCTCATCACCTTTTCTCTTTCTGAAAGAGACATAGGATATGAGAAAGAACCAATGAATTGGGATGACAGAGTATCTGGAATGTGTTGCATGTTTTTTATTTTGTTACTTTATTTTTAGATTTTACTTTTTTTTTTTTTTTTT
>JAQZBX010094801.1:0-11985 GCA_029593785.1 Cabassous unicinctus | reverse complement strand
CCCCATTTTTGCTGTTTTGTGTCCATTTGCTGGGCAATTCTCTGTGTCTGTTTCCTGCCGTCTCTTCTCATCCTCCTCCTCCAGTCTTCACCAGGATTCGATCCAGGAGCCTTCCGATGTAGGAGAGAGGTGTTCTGCCACCAGCGCCACCTCGGTTCCTGTTTTTTTTCGGAGCATCTCGTCTTGTCTCTCCCCTGCGTCTCTCTCCTGTTAGGTCATCATCTTGCTGCTTGGCTCCCAGGGCCTGGCGGCTCACCGGCACACACAGCCTGGCAGCCCATGCGCCTTCTGTATATATGTTTTTTATTTTACCGGGAGGTCCCAGGGATCGAACCCAGGTCCCTCCATATGGCAGACGGACACCCAACCATTTGAGCCACATCCGCCCCCAATGTTCTTTTATTTATTTTTATTTATTTATTTATTTATTTTTAAAGATTTATTTATTTTTATTTATTTATCCCCCCCTTGCTGTCTGTGTTTGCTGTGTCCATTTGCTGTGTGTTTTTTCTTTGTCTGCTTATCTCCCCCTTGCTGTGAGGTCTTGCTGCATCAGCCCACCGCCGCGCGCGGGCTGGCCTGCACTCACAAGGAGGCCCTGGGAAGCGAACCTGGGGCCTCTCATATGGTAAACGGGAGCTCTATTGATTGAGCCACACCCGCTTCCCCCCATTGTTCTTTTAAATACAGTAATTCCTTTAAAGCAGGATTTCTCAGGGTGTCATTATTGACATTTAAAAAAATTTTTTTTAATAATTTCTATTTTTAGACTAGTTTTAGGTTTATAGAAAAATTGCCCTGAAAATACAGAGAATTTCCATATAACTGCCCTCACACAAATAATTTCCCTTATTATTAATGTCTTGCATTAATGTGGTTCATTTGTCACAATTGATGAGCCAGTATTCATGCATTATTAGTATCTAAAGATCATAGTTCACATTAGGGCTCACTCTTTGTTTTTTCAGTTCTGTGGTTCTTTGACAAATGTGTGATATATCCACCAGTATGGTATCATACAGAATAGATTCACTGGCCTAAACACTGTTGACATTTTTGGCTGGATATTTCTTTGCTGGTACTGGATAATTCAGTGTACCAGGCTACCCTCTATATGGTAGCACGTTTAGTCACATACCTGGCCTCTACTCAGTGGATTTCAGTAGCATACCCTTATCCCAAGTTTTGATACCCAGCATGGGGGTGGGGCAAAATCATGTGGAATTCAAGTCTCTTCTTAAATGCAGTTTATAGTATGTCCATGGTTTTTGAAGGGTGAATTTTAAGTGTTGAAATAAAGAGAAATGTTTCGTAGTTTTTCAAATTTAGCCTTGTATAATTTAAGAAAACTTTGCCAAGGACACGATTCTTGTAAAACTTTGATGGCTTAAGAAAATTGATTTTTTTTTACTCTCCTATATATTTTACATTGAGTAATGGATTTTATTCGGTGTTTTCTCCAGATTGAAATTAAAATGAAAAAGCCAGAGGCTGTGAGATGGGAAAAGCTAGAGGGAGAAGGAGATATGCCAAAGCCAAAACAGTTCATAGCAGGTTTGTTTTCTGGCCTTGGTAAGCTTTAAATTCATATTTGTGTTGTATAGCTGAAATTAAATTGTAATAAGCATTCCTTCTACTTTCATTATTTATGGTCCCATAGTAAGATATGTTGCATATAAGGCTGCTCTGTAATGAATACAGAATAGACTTTCTCATGAATGGTCTAACTTCTTAAACTAAGAATACAAAATGAATGGCAGCAAAATCCCAGAGGGAGTTGGGATTTGTGTGCCATCCACTAGAGGCTGTCTTTTTATATGTGTTGGCCTTTCCTTGTTTCTTCCTTTTGGGTTGTAAGTGAATTAGTAGTGTATCCTGTTGCTATCTCCCTCTCTCCCCTTTTATTTCTTTTTTTCTACTGATATTGTCAGCTCTAATTCCTGGATTTCATAGAGTATAGTATCTTGCCAGTATCACTAAATTGCTAATTTAGAGATGAACAGAAACAGATAATAAATGGCTAAGGGAAGCCAGAAGAAGAGTAGAAGAATAGGATTGATTGTTCAACCCTTTAAGAGCAGAGAACTTTGTTTTGGTATCAATCCTAAGCATATGCAAATGAGCACATAGTCTATATTTTTCTTAAAGGAATAATTTTTCTGCAGGACACTCTCAGATCTACACCCTAAGCTCGTTATTTTACAGCAATAAAGCTATCACTTCATGGAGAGAAATTTCTTTTTGATTTATTAGTGCTAATGCTCTGATTTGAGGACTGAAACAAAGGAACGTCGTATTTCATCTGTTTTCAGATATTAATTGCTTTCTTTCTATAATAGAAAACACATTTCTTTATGATAGCTTCTTAGGACACACCAGGTTATCCAACAGATTTATACGTATAAGCTTTTTATTTTGAAATAATGTTAGATTCACCTAGAAGTTGCAAAAATAATACTGAGTTTCCATGTACCCTTCACCCAGCTTTCTCCAATGATATTTTAACTAGCCTTAGTATTATTAGCAATACAAGGAAATTGTTACCAACAGTTTTAGGACTGAAATATTCCAAGTTGTTTTTTAAAGGATTTAATTAAACTTCTGCTTCACACTTTATTTGAAAGACTTAGTAAGGATGTTTTGTGTCTCCCTTGGGGCTTACTCCAGAGGTATGTGGGCTGAGGTTAATATATATAGCTCAAAGCGTTTTTTAAGAAAAACTTTAAATGTGGTATCTCACTTAATTCAAACAATAGCCCTATGTAGTAGACTACCCAGTATCATTGTTACTGTTTTACAGGCTTAGAAAGGTTAAGCAGCTTGCTCAAGATCACCTAGCAGTTGTCATTGTCTGGGACTAAAACCCTGGTCTTCAGAATATGGGTCTGGTTCTTCTGTTTAACCCTTTATGTGATACTGTTTGTGGATGCATTTTCAAACAATGAAGCAGTTTACAGTGACATGAATATCTTTGCAGTTATTTGATATTATATAGTGAATGAGCAAGTTAGGTTACCCATCTTTTTAATTTATCTACCATCTACAGGGTAAAGATTTTCTGAAAGTAAATATAAAGTAAATATATATATATATTTTTTTCTTTCACTTTTTATAATATTTTTCTAGACTCAGCCTTGGAGATTCAGTTTCCTATTCCTCCTGTCCTGTTATATTTTTGTATAGAATTAATATGCTTGTCAAATTCCTGTATATTGCAAGCTGGAAACTATTGATAAGGGCAAGTTGCTTAACCTTACTGAGAGTAGAGCCTGAGATCCCACCCTTCTTGGGAGTCAGTGTTAGGATTAATTATATCTGTTTCCTAGACTCTTACCTTACTATGGCATGCTTTTTTTTTGTTTTGTTTTCTTGGGCCACTAAATGTACAGAGATAGAGGGGATTCCTGGTAAAGGGAAGGTAGATAGAATTTTGAAAATGTATGTTTGACCCAAATAAAACTGAGGTTTTTGTTTTGTTTTTGTTTTGTGTGTTTTGAGGAGGAGGAATGGTCAGGGGGCAGAGTTGATTTACAAGTGTAGCAAAAATGTTGAAAAATAGAATAAATTTGTAGTTTCTCAATTATTTTGAAGAGGAATATAGATATAGAGAGGCAGTATTGGAGACTGGACATTTGGTTAAGGATTATTGTGTCCTAATATACTGATTGGAAACTTCGTATCAGTTTTTTTTATCAAGTTCTCTCACAGCACTGTCCAGTATATTAACCTGTAGCCATGTGCGCCTATTGTGTCACTTGAAATGTGGCTAGTCCGAATTTGTTGTATGTGCAAAATACACACCACCAGATTTCAAAGACTTTGTATGAGAAAAAGATTATAAAATATCTCATTAATATTTTTATATTGATTTCGTGTTGAAATGATACTATTTTAGATTATAAGTTAAAATAATTTCTAAAGTGCATTCTTCTTGATTCTTTTTATTAATGTTACTACTAGAAAATTTTATGTATATAGCTCACATTTGTGGCTTGCATTATATTTTTGTTGGACAGACCTGCCCTATAGCTACTAAGTCTGGTATTTTTTTTTTTTTTTTAATACTTGTTTGTGTCAAGATCTTGATTCCCTTAGCCTTTGAGATAGCCTTGGTGGTATACTGAACTGCTGGGCTGGTAGCCTTTTGATGTAAGCTGTTCTGTTTATCCCAATGTACTGTACAAATAGTGTTATTTTCTATGTGTGCAGTTGGAGAACATTAGATTCTAGATGATCAAGTGTTTAATTTTTCAACATGCAGGAATTCCTGATTGTTCTCACCTATTAAAGTAATCTTTACATTTTTAATGTTGGGAGAGGATGGAACTTACCTTAACTGTCAAGTGAATGAGTGATTAATTATATTGTCTGTTTATGTCTAGTTTGAAGGTTATTTCAGTACCTCAGGACAAGTCCCATTTTAAACTTTTATTAAAATCCTGTTTACAAGAAAAATTTCTTAATGAGGCATCTTTTAAAAAAATTATTTTTGAATAGTTTATACTATTTTCCCAACTTTTCTGTAAATATAAACATTTGTTTGCTTCTCACCTAGTTTCCAAGAATCTATGGTATAATTTTGCATAATATGCCATAAGTTTACACTTTACTAAGTTTTTTTGCTCAGATATTCCCAGATTTTTCATTATGCCAACTGCTTGTTTTTAGAAATGCATATCTAGTTATTGATATATATATCAGAAAGTCACTTTTACTGCAAACATGAGATTCAAAGACCTAACCTGTTTATTAAGGAATTCTGTACACCATGGTCACAAAGTTAACATAATCAAAGTATGTTGATTTATTCCTCTGTCTTTTTACTTCATAGATGTAAAGAACCTATATCCATCGTCATCTCATTACACAAGAAATTGGGATAAATTGGTTGGCGAGATCAAAGAAGAAGAAAAGAATGAGAAATTGGAGGGAGATGCAGCATTAAACAAATTGTTTCAGCAAATCTATTCAGATGGTTCTGATGAAGTGAAACGTGCCATGAACAAATCATTTGTAAGAACATAATTTTTTTTTCAAATATTGTAGTAAATTTCAGAAAATTTTAAAGAATGATAATGGGTCATTTGCAACCAAAGTACATATGCTATATCTGAGAGACCTTTCTGAATAGGCATTGTCTGAATATGTCTTCTTGCTCTGTGTGTAGAGTAGTTGCTAAGAAAGTCGGAGACTTGTAGTTGCATGTCATAGAGGAAATAAAAAAACAAGTGATTTACCCTAATTATTTTTAATCATTGAATTAGAACTTGGAAGGCTAAGAAATACCAAGGTTATGGTAGGTGATGTGGAGTTATCTCAGTTGGATTTATCACTATAGCTGAATGAGTTCCCTTGTTTACCTTCTAGAATCATGTATAGTCTTAGTATCAGAAATGAAGAATATAGAAAAGGAAACTTCCAAAACAGTGTTTGACAAATGTGAGAGGCACATTAATTATTCATTGGTCCATTAATGCATCTCTTGATTAAGAAAATTCAAGACTTTTCAGATTGTCAGGATTGCATAAGTACCACCTGAATTGGGCTTCAAGTTCTGAGGTTTTGGGGACAGGTCGTTACTATAGAACTATGTAGATTATTTTGCTTGAAGATAGAAGCATTTGACTTTTACCTGGATGTGGCTCTAGAAATGTCACTTTTTAAAAAAATAATGAAATTATTTGTTTTTAATTGTGATAAAATATATATAACAAAAATCATTTTAAATGGACAGTTCTTTGACATTAAGTACATTGACAATACTGTGTAACTTTCACCTCTATTACCAGACTATTTTCACTATCTTAAACCAAAACTCATACTTCTATAACAATCACTCCCCATTACCCCTTCTCCCTCCTCCTGGTAACCACTATTCTGTGTTCTGTCTATAGAGACTTTGCTGATTCTAAGTATTTCATGTAAAGGAAATCATACAATATTTTGTGCTTTGTGTTTGGGTTATTTTGCTTAATCTGATGTCTTGAAACTTCATCCATGTTGTAAGATATACTGGCACTTCAATTCTTTTTACAGTTGAAAAATATTCCATTGTTATGGATATACCACATTTTGTTTATCCATTCATCTTTTGCTGGACACTTGAGTTGCTTCCACCTTTTGGCTATTGTGAATAATGCTGTGATGAGCCCTGGTGTACACATATCTGTTTGAGTCCCTGCTTTGAGTTCTTTCGGATATATACCAAGACTAAGAGTTGAATTGTGAGGTCAAATGGTAATTCTTTTCAACTTTCTGAGGAACTGACCAACAGTTTTCCATGGTGGCTGCACTGTTTTACATTCCCACCAACCATGTATGAGGGTTCCTATTTCTCTGCGTACTCGCCAATGCTTATTTTCCTTTTTTTCAATAATTGCCATCCTAGTGGGTGTGAAGTGGTATCTGAGTTTCAATTTGCATTTCTTTAGTGGCTAATGATGTTAAGCATGTTTTCATATACTTATTGACCATTTTAATATCTTTGGAGAAATGTGTGTTCAGATCCTTGACCTATCTTTCATTTGGGTTGTTGATCTTTTTGTTGAATTGTAGGCGCTCTTTATTCTGGCTATTAAACACTTAACAGTTATATGGTCTTAAATATAACAACCTAGTTCAGCTAGTACTAATCTAGTTTCAGTAATATACAAACTCTATTCATATATATCTCCCTTTGTATTGTTATTGGTTCAGATTTCATCTTTATACATTGTATGCCCATTAACATAGATTTAAAATGTTATTTTACATATTTGCCTGTTGAATCATAATATGGGGACAAACCAAAAATACAATAATACAGGACTTTATATTACCTATGTAGTTACCTTTACCAGTGTTCTTTATTTCTCTTATGGCTCTGAGTTATGTATAGTGTTTTTATTTCAGCCATAAGGAATCCCTTTAGCATTTCTTATAGGGCAGGTCTTCTCATAATGAACTCTTTCAGCTTTTGTTTATCTGTAAATGTCTTAATTTCTCCTTCATTTTCAGAAGATAATTTTGCTGGATATAGAATTCTTGGTAGATAATTTTTTTTCTTGAAGTTTGTCAAATATGCCATCCCACTGTCTTCTGGCCTCCACGGTTTCTGATGTAAAATCTGCTGTATTTAATCTTACCGAGTATCCCTTGTATGTGACAAGTCACTTTTCTCTTGCTGCTTTCAAAATCCTCTCTCTCTTTAGATTTTTATAATTTTGCTATAATGTGTTTTGGTGTAGATCTCTTAGAATCTATCCTTCTTGGAGTTCATTGAGCTTCCTGGAGTGTTTTGGCCATTATTTCTTCAATTCTTTTTTGTCCCTTTCTCTCTCTCCTGTCCTTTTGGGACTCCAATGATATGTATGTTGGTACACTCAGTAATGTACCACAGGTCCCTTAGGGTTTGTTCACTTTCTTCATTATTTTTTCTTTCTGATTCTCACACTGGATAATTTCAGTTGTCTTATCTTCAAGTTCACTTATCATTTCTTCTACTTGTTCAAATCTGCTGTTGAATTCATCCTGTGAGTTTTTCATTTCAATGACTGTACTTTGCAGCTCAAATTTGTTTGGTTACTTTTTGTAATTTCCATCTCTTTTTATTGTTAAGACAGTGTTTTCCTAATTTCCTTTAGTTCTTTGTGTATAGATTCCTTTAGTGCAATGAACATATTTAAGACAGTTGATTTAAAGTCTTTGACTAATAGTTCCAATGTATGAGCTTCCTCAGGGATGGTTTCTGGCAAAAAAAATTTTTTTCCTGTTTCTTTATGTACTTAGTAATTTTTGGTTGAGAACTGGACATTCTGAGTACTATGTTGTTAGAGCTCTGAAAATGCAGTCCCCACTGTTGCTTAACACATAGCTGGGGAATGGGGGAGGGTAGCTGCTGCACAGAGACTGAAATGCACCAATACTTACCAGCTTTTTCCTCCACCTCTTCTCTGGATGCTGCACAGTATTCCACTAGACTCCAGAGATTCAAAATAGTTGATTCAGACAGTTCTTGCTAGTTCAATAGTTGTTTTGGCAGTGTGATTCTTGGAGTTTCTACTCTACCATCATCCCACAGTCCTCCTGCTGTTTTCTTTTAAGGCGTTTATATTTATAGTAGAAAGTTAAAAATTAATATTTAGTAATTGAAATCAATGTTTAGTTGTATAGTTGAAGCTTAGGTATTCCATATATATGGAATATATGGTAACTGGTCATGATTTAGCTCTTACCTATTGAGTTAAAATTTTTATTTGTAATTAAAAGTTTTATGTTGAGATAATTCTAGATTCACTTGAATTTTTAAGTAATATATAGAGATCCTTTCTATCCTTTACCCAGTTTCTCCCAGTGGTAGTATTTTCTAAGGCTATAATATAATGTCACAGCCAAGATTTTGACCTTTATACAATAAGATACAGAACATTTCCATTACCACAAGGATCCTTTATGTTGCCATTTTATAGCCTTCCCCACCTCCCTCCTACCCCCACCTTCACCCCTCCTTTACCCCTGGCAATCACTAATCTCATACTTAACTTTGTCAGATATGTGGTTTGCAAATATTTTCTCCCAGACTGTACCTTATCTTTTCATTCTTTTTTGTTCTTTTGCAGAGCCAAAGTTTTTAGTTTTGATAAGGTTCAGTTTATCAGTTTTTGCTTTTATGGATCATATTTTTGGTGTCAAGTCTAAGAAATCTTTGCTAAGCTAGATCTGAAAACATTCTTCTATGTTTTTCAGGGTTTTAGAGTTGTATGTATTACATTTAAGTCTGTAATCATTTTATTTTTTTTCCTTTTGTTTTTTTCCTCCTTCATTCTATCTGTGATCCTTATTGAATTAATTTTTGAATAAAGCATAAGACTTAGTTTGAGGTTCATTGTTTTGGCCTCTACATGTCCAGTTCTTCCAATGTCATTGTTGCAAAGAGTATCTTTTTTTATGTTGAATTGCTTTTGCACTTTGTCAAAAGTCAGTTGAACATATTTGTGTGGGTCTGTTTCTGGATTTCTGTTGTGTTCCATTGATCCATGTGTTTATATTACTGTATATTATTGTGGCTGTGTATAGTAAGTCTTGAAATTGGACAGACTTATTCCTCTGAGTCTGGTTTAGATATTCTAGTTCCTTTGCCTTTCCATATAAATTTTAGGATAATTTCATCTATATGTTCAAAAAAATCTTACTGGGATTTTGTTAGCAGTGACATATAACTGTATATCAATTGAGGGAGAATTGACATCTTTACTATGTTGAGTGTTCCAGTCCAGTTATTTAAATATTTATTTTGAGCTTTGATTTCTTTCATCACCATTGTATAGTTTTCAGCATGTAGGTACTGTATATGTTTTGTTAGATTGACACCCAAGCATTTAATTCTCTTTTTGAACAATTGTATATGATTTTATATTTTCAATATCTGTGTATTCATTGTTAGTATTTAGAAATACACTTGCTTTTTGTATGTTTATCTTGTATCCTGTGACCTTGCTAAACTCATTCTAGGAGATTGTGGGGTTTTTTTGTCTTTGTTTTTTGTTGTTTTTGTGTATGTGGGCTTTTTTTTGGGTGGTGGTGGTGGATAGGTTCTTTGGAATATTCTTTTCTTGCCATATTGCACCACTAGAACTTACAGCACCACGTTAGATAAGAATGATTAGAGTGAACATTCTTGCCTTGTTCCTGATTTTAATGGGAAAGCATTGAGTCTTTCACCATTAATTACAATGTTAGCTGTAGATTTTTTTTTTACTTTATTTTTAAAGAAGTTTTAGATTACAGAAAAGTTACATTGAAAATATAAAGGATTTCCATATACTCCATCCTCTCTCCCTCTCTCATTTTCCCTTATTAATAACATCTTACATTAGTGTGGTACATTTGTTAAAATTAATGAACAAATGCTGAAGCATTGCTACTAACCGTGGTCTGTAGTTTACATCATGGTTTACACTTTGCACCACATAATTTTATTGGTTTTGACAAAGTATATAATGGCCTGTATCCATCATTGCAATATCATTCAGAATAATTCCAGTGCCCTATCTTCCACCTATTCTTCCCTTCCCCTCCCTTCAGAACCTCTGGTAACCACTATCTTTATATCAATATTACAAGTTCTTCTTTTACTACAACAATAATAATAAGTCTACTTTGGTCCATGATTGCATTCCTTCCTTATGTTTGTTCCTTCAATCTTGAGGATTTTGGGACGGTGATGCCCGCTCTGCTTCAGCATGAGAGGGGCCTTAGATCTTATGGAGCAGATGGAAAGGACTGTTTTGCTTGCAGTTATAGATACTCTTTGCTTTTTGGGATGGGGGTTGTCCATTGCCATCATTTTGTTAGTTGTCCTGGGCAAATCCAATGAATTGGAGAATAGGTGTTGGCTGCAACTCTGCTGAGAGTCAGGGCTCAACTGTTATATGAACAGACTGAGGATTTAAGTCTCTGGGACATATATTTAATGGGTATAGTGTTAATTATTGGTTCAAATAAAAGGATTTGAAAAATTGAGTAGGGAAATTAGAAATAGGTGTAAATCTTTTACATTGGGAAAATAGCTTATCATGTAATTCCAGGTGAGGCCCACCTCAGGGTGCTTATTTCATGGGGTTGTGTGCCTTGCCTGTATTGTCTCTAGTGCCCTCAGGAGCACCACTGTTTAATGATTTGTTTTCTGTGGCGGTTAGTGAGATCTGCCTGAGATGTGCAAAAGCGTAACGTCTGGAATGACCTGCCGAGTCAATTTGAAATCTCTTAGCCATAAAAACTCTTTTGTATTTAGTGTTTCCCCTGTTTGGTCAAGGTCTTTTCCCAAACGGACAGCTGGTTGGCGCTTGGTATTAATTCCTCAGTGCCAGGGAGGCTTATCTCTGGGAGTCATGTCCCATGCCAGTGGGAAGGTAGTGAGTTTATTTGCTGAGTTTGACTTAAAGAAAGGCCACATTTGAGTAACAAGGAGGTTTTCAGGAGGTAACTCTTAGGCAATAGTTATTAGAGGCTAAGTTTCAATTTTACAGGAATAAGGTTCATAAGTACAAGCAGTACTATCAAGGGCTTGGTGTATTGGTCTGTTTTCTTCTATTAGGCACTGCCTGTGTATTCTAGATATTCTTGCCACTCTATTAGAGAATGTAGCAGGACTCCCCAGGATGGGGGTTTAATATTTTGTTGGTTATTGTTTGGGTCTCCACCCACTGAGATTACACCATATGACCACATGAACACATTCATATTCCATAGAGGTATGCCCCAGGTGCACCCTTCCCCACACAGACCCCCACCACCGACACCCTGTACCAGTGAACCCTCCCTTGCCATAGTTGCCAAAAAGAACACTCCCACAATTGTATTCTCAACCACAGTCCTTAACCTCCCCAGAATCTGTTCCTTCCTCCAGCCCTACCCCCAGCTCTATGAATAGCTCAACCTACCCACTGTAGACTTTTTTGTGGATGCTCTTTATCAAATTGAGGAAGTTCCCCTCTATTCCTTTGTTTTATTAACATTTGTCAAATACTTATTCTGTATCAATTTACATGATTATGTGGGATTTTCTTCTTTAACCTGCTAATGTGGTGCTTTTTTTCATGATTATATGATTGTTTTTTCAATATTGAACCAGACTTGCATCCCTGGAATAGACCTCATTTGGACATAGTGTATAATTTTTAAAAATGTATTTCTGAGATCTTTTTTGCTAATACTATAAGGATTTTCACATTTATATTCATAAGGATTATTGGTCTGTAGTTTTCTTTATTTTAAAGATTTATTTATCGCCCCACCCCCCTACCCCCCACCATTGTTTTGTGCTCATTGTCCTCTCTGTGTCCATTCACTGTGTGTTCTTCTGTATCTGCTTGTCTTCTCTTTTTTTTTTTAAAAGATTTATTTATTTTATTTATTTATCCCCCCCTTGCCGCTTGTGCTGCTGTGTCCATTTGCTGCGTGTCTTCTCTGTGTCTGCTTATCTCCCCCTTGCTGTGAGGTCTTGCC
>JAQZBX010094800.1:0-11986 GCA_029593785.1 Cabassous unicinctus | reverse complement strand
GATCTGAAGTATCCTTTGGTTCACACAAAAAGTAACAGTCATGTTTTTATTTTTATGTAATAAAAAAGAAGTAGAATTTCAAGAAAAACTACAGGGGTTATTTTTGAAACCATCTAAAATGCTTCACTTGGGTATTCAGTTCTTGGAGATGTCCAATTATGTGAGGGAGGGTGTGTGCTTATTTCTATATACACACATACATAAAGACAAACCCTCTTTATATATATGTCTACATTTCTAAATATAAAATCTTCTCACACAAACTCAGGCTCTCTCCCTCTCATACATGCACATATAGATGCACACAATGTCTCATTCTCTGAATAACATAAAACATGGCACCCTGCTCAAATGTAATTTGTTTAGAGTGATTTGTCTGTTTAAAAAAATTCACAGTTCCTCAACAGTAGTTAAAATTCCAGGTCAGCTTGCTGTTTGTGAACTACTGTTCCCCTGTACTTGCATGAGGTAGACTTCCCAACTGGGTAAAGAAAACAATACAATAAAAAGTGTTAAGTCTTTTTCCTTTTTTGAACCGAAGGCCCCTTTTTGCTTTGTTCCTCTGGTGCTGCAGATGACTTTGTGAAGGAAGCTTCTTGAGGTGACCTGCCTGACCATTCTGAGATCTCTGACCTAGCCTCCTGAGGAAATGGTGGTGATGTAGAGACATGGCCTCCCCCGACTTCTCTAGGCAGAGTCGAAATGCATGGCTGTGATTCTGCTTTCTGTCTTCCCTGAGAGCTGGTGGGCGGCTGTGCAATAGTTTTATGCGGGCAGTTCGCCACCATGTGCGTGATGCTCTGACAGTAATGGCACTTCTTTGGCTGAGGAGGTAGACTGCATTCCTTAGCATGATGGTCAAGGCCACCACAGTTGTAGCATCTATCTCCCTTTGGTTTTCTTTTTTGTAGTGTCTTCCCTTTGGGTCTTCTTTCGCTTCCTAAGCAGGGGCTCCCACCAGGTCCTGTTACCCGTATTGATTCAAGGCCTTTGGAAGATTTCTTAAATGTGAATTCCACTGGTTCTCCTTCTTTTAGGCTTCTAAATCCTTCCATGAATAATTTGCTCTGTACCAGGTGTGTCCTTTGGTCTTGCAGCTTCCTCAACCCGTAGCCTCTAGGAGCTGGGTTGTAACACCATCCTAAGCTTTTTATTGTTTGGTGTACAAATACATCGACTGGAATATCCAAGGGGCTTCCCTCTCGATTTATCATGGAGATGAATCCAAATCCCATTCGCACATTGAACCACTTACAGTGGCCAGTTCCATGCAAAACCTGGGATTCCTCCTCTGCCTGCTCTGGCAGCTTCCCGGGCTCTTCACCACCTTTGCTTGCCCCGCCTGGGGCTGATGAAACCTTGTTGAATGACCTCATCGTCTTCTGAGGAACCTCCGGGGCCTCATGGTCGCGTCTCTAGCCCGGGTGTGAGCGGGGCAGAATTCACTTCTGAAGTCATCTGACCATGGGCTTTCCTTTCTTGGGAGGCTTTTGATGATTGATTCAATCTCTTTATGTTTAATAAGTATGTTGAGGTCTTCTGTTTCTTCTAGAGTCAGTATGTTGGGTGTTTGTGTGTTTTAGGAATGTGTTCATTTCATCTGAGTTGTCCAATTTGTTGGCATACACTTGTTCATAGTGTCCTTTTATGATCCTTTTTCTTTCTTTGGGGTCAGTAGTAATGTCTCCCCTCATGGTTTTTATTTATTTACATTCTCTCTTTTTTTCTTTTGTCAGTTTAGCTAAGGGTTTGTCAAGTTCTCAAAGAATCACCTTTTGGTTGCATTAATTTCTCTCATTTTTAAAATTTTCAATTTCATTTATTTCTGCTCTAATTTCTTTCCTTCTACTTGCTTTGGGATTAGTTTGCTCTTCTAGTTCCTCCAGGTGTGAAATTTTTGATTTTAGCTTTTTTTCTTTTCTTTTTTTTTTTTTAAACAAATCAGTTTTATTGATACATATTAAGGCATGCATTTCATCCAGAGTATGCAATCAGTACAAAAAACAAGCAAACAAGAAAATTCTTCCACCTCTCAATCTCTCTCTGTTTCCCCTGCTATACATAGCTGCTATTTCTGGCTATTCTTGCACAATTATTTATTTATTAAGCAGTTTTATTGAGGTATTGAAGTACATTTTTAGCTTTCCTTCTAGTAATATATCCTTGTGCTTTACCTTTCAACTACCGTCAAACCCATATAATTGCTCTGCTAGTTACATACACTTTGATGTGCTTTCACCATTACTATTTATTTCCAAAGATTTGCGAACAGCCTTTATACCAATTATGCACAGATTAACCCCAACACTCTTTACCCTCATTGTATTTTCTGGTGACCTATATTTTAATTATTAACTCCATGAGTTTACACAATATATTTAGTTCATAATAGCACAACCATACAGTATTTGTCTTTTGTTTTAAGATTATTTTTATTTTATTTACCCCCCCGCCCCGGCTGCTTGTGCTCGCTGTGTCCATCTGCTCTGCATTTCTCTGTGTCTGCTTGTCTCCCCTTTTGTTGAATCATCTTGGTGCGTCAGCATGCCGCGCGGCACGGGCTGGCTTGCCTTCACCAGGAGGCCCTGAGAAATGAACCCGGGGCCTCCCATATGCTAAATGGGAACCCAACCAGTTGAGCCACAGCTGCTTCCCAGTATTTGTCTTTTTGTGCTTGGCTTGCTTCACTCAGCTTAATGTCCTCCAGGCGCATGTGCTTTATAATTTCTTCTTAAACTGCATAATATTCCGTCATTTATATATACCACAATTTGTTTATCCATTCATCAATTGATGGATACCTGGGTTGTTTCCATCTTCTGACAATTGTGAAATTATACTTCTGTGAACATAGGTGTGCAGGTGTCTGTTCTTGTCACTGCTCTCAGTTATTTTGGGTATATACCTAGTCTATAGTCAACTTCCTTAGGAACTGCCAAATAATCCTCCACAGTGGCTGTACCGTTTTACATTCCCACCAACAGTGAATAAGTGTTCCTTTGTCTCCACATCCTCTCCAGCCCTTGTAGTTTTCTGTCTTTTTAATAGTGGCCATTCTAATAAGTGTGAAATGATATCTCATTGTAGCTCTGACTTGCATTTCCCTGATCGCTAGTGATGTTGAATATTTTGTCGTGTGTTTTTTTTTGCCATTTGTATTTCTTCTTTGGACAATTGCCTATTCAACTCCTTTGTCCATTTTTTAATCGAGTCGTTTGTCTTTTTATTGTTGAGTTGTAGTATCTCTTTATATATCATGGATATTAAACCTTTATTGGATATGTGGTTTCCAAATATTTCTTCCATTGAGTCAGCTGCCTTTTCACCCTTTTGATAAAGTTCTTTCAGGTACAAAAGTGTTTAATTTTGAGGAGGTGCCATTTATCCATATTTTCTTTTGTTACTCGTGCTTTGAGTGTAAGGTTTAAGAAACTACTGCCTGCCACAGGATCTTGAAGATGTTTTCCTACATTTTCTTCTAGGAGTTTTATGGTTGTCACTTTTATATTTAGGTCTTTGATCCATTTTGGGTTAATTTTTGTGTAAGGTTTGAGATAGGGATCCTTTTTCTTTCAGATATGGATGTGCAGTTTTCCCAGCACCATTTGTTGAATAAACTGTTATGACCCAGCTGGGAGTGCTTGATAACCTTGTCAAAAATCACTTGACCGTAGATGTGAGCATCTATTTCTGAGTTCTCGTTTTGGTTCCATTGGTCAATTTGTCTGTTTTCAAGTTAATAATGTGATTTATTACACTAACTGATTTTCTAGTGTTGAACCACCATTGCATACTTGGCATAACATCTACTTGATTGTGCTGTATAATTCTTTTAATGTGCTTTTGGATTTGGTTTTCAAGTATTTTGTTGAGGATTTTTTCATCGTTATTCATTAGAAACATTGGTCTGTAATTTTCTTTTTTTCGTAGTATCTTTATCTCATTTTGGATTAGGGTAATGTTGGCTTCATAGAATGAGTTTGATAGCATTCTTTCCTGTTCAACTTTTTTGGAAGAGCTTGAGCAAGATTGGTATTAGAATGTCTTTGAATCATTGGTAGAATCCACCTGTGAAGCCATTTGGTCCTGGGCTTTTTCATCTTTGGGCGATTTTTGATGACTGTTTCAATGTCTTTACTTGTGATTGGTTTGTTACATGCCTCATATATCTTGGGGTACCCAGGTTAGCTTCATAAACATTTATTACACTTGTCTCTTCTTGGTGAATTGTCCCTTTTATTAATATAATGACTGTCTTCATCCTTTATAACAATTTTGCATTTAAAATCTATTTTTTCCAATATTAGTATTGTTACTCCAGCTCTTTTCTGGTTTCTGTTTGTGTGGAATATCTTTTTCCAGCCTTTCACTTTCAACCTAATTGTGTCCTTAGATCTGAGGTGAGGCTCTTGTAGACAGCATATAGATGGCTCATATTTTTTACCCATGGTATCAGTCTGTCTTTTGATTGGGGAGTTTAAGCCATTAACATTCAGTGTTATTACTCTAAAGACTTACTTTGTCCATTTTGTCCTTTGGCTTTCCGTTCTCATATCTTACTATTGTCTTTTTACCCTTTAATTTACCCTTCCTAATAATCTTCATTTCTACCCTCTTTTCCAAGTCTCTCGCCTTTGGTTTTTCTTTCGGACTGTAGTACTCCCTTTAGTATCTCTTGTAATTCTGTTATTTTGATAACATACTTTCTCAGTTTTTGTTTGTCTTTTAAGACTTTAAACTCACCCTTATTTTTCAAGGACAGTTTTGCCAGATACGGAATTCTTCGCTAATTTTTCTTTTTCTCTACCTTAAACTTGGTAGTTTTTTTCTTTCAGTAACTGAAATATATCATACCAATTTCTTCTTTCCTCCATGGTTTCTGATGAAAGGTCAGCACGTAATCTTGTCAAGGTTTCTTTGTATATGATGCTTTGATTTTCTCTTGCTGCTTTTAGAATCCTCTCTTTATCTCTGATATTTGTCATTCTAAATAATATGTGTCTTGGGGTCGGTCTGTTCGGATTTATTCTGTTTAGGGTGCATTGTTCTTGGATATTGTTATTTATGTCTTTCATAAGATTGGGAAGTTTTTGGTTATTATTTCCTCAGATATTCTTTCTGCCCCTTTTCAATTCTCTTCTCCTTTGCGAACACCTATAAACACATATGTTTGTGGTTTCACATTGTTATTCAGTTCCCTGAGACCCTGTTCCATCTGTTCCATTCTCTTCTTATTCTGATCTTTTGCAGTTTACATGTTCTGTTCTCGAAATCACTAATTCCAGTCTTTGAACAATTCAAATCCATTATGTGCCTCTGATGTTTTTGTTTGTTTGTTTGTTTTTTGAGGTGCTGGGGATTAAACCCAGGGCCTCATATGTGGGAAGCCAGCTCTTAAGTCACATCAGCTCCTCTGAGTCGTTTTGTTTATTTGTTTTTTCCTTTGTTTGCTTGTTGTTTTTAGGAGGCACCGGAATTGAACCTGGGACCTCTCATGTGGGAAGCAGGCACTCAACCACTTGAGCCACATCCCCTCCCCTCTAATGTATTTTTTTTTTTTTTGAATTTATTGAAGTATATCTCTCATACATAAACATACATAAACAATAAGTGTATAGTAATATTTGTCAACTTACAAAACAAGCATACATAACATCATTATGGGGTTCTCATACCTCACCATACCACCAATACATTGCATTGTTGTGAAATATTTTTAACTGATTAAAGAGCATCCTCAGAATATTACTACTAATCAAAGTATCTTACATTTGATGTAATTTTGCCCCAACCCAGCCTATTATTATTATTGCTACTACTACTACTTTATCTTTTATACGTGAATATACATAAACAATAAATACGTAGTAAAAGTTGTGAATTTACAAAGCAAACATGCATAACATCACACAGGGGATCCATACATCAACCCACCACCAACACCTTGCATTATTGTGAGACATTTGTTACAAATTATGAAGGAATATTGTCAAAATCTTACTACCAACTATAGTCCTTATCTTAAATTTGGTGTATTTTTCTCCCAACTCACCTTATTATTTTTTAAATATATTTTTATGACGGAAATTGTAAACTTACAAAACAGTCATGCACATGTGCAGAGTTCCCATACAACACCCCTCTATCAACAGACCACACCGCGATAGAACATTTATTACAGGTTATAAGATATCATCATCATACTATTACCAGGTCCATAGCATACATTTGGCACACTTTTTCCACACTCCCCCATTATCAACACAGTAAATCTTTGGCTTAGATGCATGATTATTACATTATTAGTGTTAACCACAGTCCATAGGTCACTCCAGTTGTATTTTTCCCATGCTTCTCCACATTCCCACCACCCTGCAATAGTGATGCACATCTGCTCTAGCTCACAAAGGACTCTTATATCTGTACCATCAACCACAATTTTCATTCACCTCTGGGTTTACTGTGTTAGTCAGTCCCTAGATTATTCTCTAGCTTTCTTTCAATTGGCGTTTGTATCCCTAGACTACCCTTTTCAGCCACATTCCCATTTATAAACCAGTTGTTACTCACTGTAATGTGTTACCATCAACTATACATTTCCACACTTTTGCAGTAAAGTTAATTAAAACTTCTATATACATTAAACATCAGTAGTCCATCTCAGCCCTCCTCTTATCTCCTTTAGGAATCCATCACCTACTTCCAGGTCTTGAAGATAGTTTCTTCCATTTTCTTCTAGAAGCTTTATGGTTCTTGCTTTTATATTGAGGTTTTTGATCCATTTTGAGTTAATTTTTGTATAAGGTGTGAGGTAGGGGTCCTTTTTCCTTCTTTTGGCTATGGATAGCCAGTTCTCTCAGCAACATTTGTTGAAACTCAGTTTCTGTTTCTGCCTGAGCTGGGTGGATTTGACAGGCTTGTCAAAAATCACTTGACTATAGATGTGAAGGGTCTGTTTCTGAACCATCATTTCAGTTCCATTGGTCTATGTGTCTGTGTTTATGCCAGTACCATGCTGTTTTTACCACTGTAGCTAGGTAATATGATTTAAAGTCCGGAAGTGAGAATCCTCCAACTTCGCTTTTCCTTTTTAAGATGTCTCCGGTTATTCAGGACTCCTTACCCTTTCAACTAAATTTGATAATCGTGTTTTCCATTTATTTTAAAAATGCTGGTGGAATTTTTATCAGTATTGTATTGAATCTGTATATCAATTTGAGTAGAATTGACATCTTAATGATATTTCGTCTTCCAGTCCGTGAGCATGGAATGTTCTTTCAATTATTTAGGTCTTTTTTGATTTCTTTTAACAATGATTTGTAGTTTTCTGAATACAAGTGCTTTAACATTGTTGGTTAAGTTTATTCCAAAATATTTGGGTTTTATCTGTGCTATTTTATTTTCACCACTCTTACGGCACTTTTAGTTACTTTTACTGATACAATCTTTATTTCCATACTCTCTTCCAAGCCTCTCTCTCCTGTCTTTTCAGACTGTAGCACACCCTTTAGTATTTCTTGCAAAGCTGGTCTTTTGGTTACAAACTCTGAGAGTTCCTGTTTATCTGTGAGTATTCTAAACTCGCCCTCATTTTTGAAAGACAGTCTTGCCGGATATAAGATTCTTTCTTGGCTGGCAGTTTTTCTCTTGCAGTGTCTTAAATATATCATGCCACTGTCTTCTTGCCTCCATGATTTCTGATGCGAAATTGTCAATTAATCTATTGGTTATCCCTTATATGTTATGCATTGCTATTCTCTTGCTGCTCTCAGAATTCTCTCTGTCTTTGGCATTTGACATTCTGATTAGTAAGTGTTTCGGAGTTGGTCTGTTCGGTTTATTCGGATGGGAGTACGTTGTGCTTCTTGGACATGGTTATCTATGTCCTATAATAGAGTTGGGAAATTTTCTACCATTATTTCGTCAAATATTCCTTCTGCCCCTTTTCCCTTCTCCTTCTGGGACACCCATGACGCGTATGTTTGTATGTCTCTTTTTGTCTTTTAGTTCCCTGAGAACTTGCTCAATTTTTTCCATTCTTTTCTTCTTCTGTTCTTTCGTATGTTTGCTTTCAGAGGCCATTTTTCAAGCTCACCAATTCTTTCTTCTGCCGTCTCAAATCTGCTATTATATGATTCCAGTGTATTTTTCATTTCATTTATTGCACCTTTCATTCCCATAAGATCTGCTATTTTTCTATGTATGCTTTCACATTCTTTTTTGTGCTCATCCAGTGTCGTCTTAGTATCCTTAATTTCTTTAGCCATCTCATTGAGTTTATTAAGATTTGTTTGAACATCTGTGATTAGTTGTCTCAACTCCTTTATGTGATCTGGAGGCTTATCTTGTACCTTTAATTGGGCCATATCTTCTTGTTTCTTGGTGTGGATTGTAATTTTTTGTTGGTGTCTTGGCATCTGGCTTACTAGATGTATTTATTCTGGGTTCAGTTTCTCTTTTTAGTTTAGGGCTTTCTTGCCCTTTCTCCCTTGCTGGTTGTGTAATAGGAGCCAGGGATGTAGTTGGTGCTGCAAGCTGTGGATGTTCAAGCTGCCCTCATTGCCCCAGGGACCGATGAAGCTTCTCCCAACTTTCTCCTTTCCGGGGGTAGGAACAGAGCCACAGCATGTGTAATAATCCAAGTTGTGCAGGCCTAGACTGTAGTTGCCCAGAGAGACTGATGAAGCTTCACGACCTTTTCTCCCCTCCCTGGGGTGGGGATGGAGCTGCAGGTGTGGGCAGCAATCTATGCCATGTGGGTCCAAAATGACTGCAGTTACCCGGAGAGGCTGACGCAGGGCCTGCCAGCTTCCTCCCTGCTAGAGGTGGGGCTGAAGCCTAGGCTAGGGCTGCAGGCCAATCTGGATGAAAGAAACCGGATTCTGTCATCACTGTGATTTTCAGTCAGCCCGGCTTGCCTTCATGCTGGGGGTAGAGTCAAAATGGCGGTTACCGGCCTCTTTCCTACTTGGACAGGTTCAAACTTTAGCTGTTCTTAGGTTTATACTTTAGCCAGCCGAATTTACTAACCAGTAGCTGAAGTCGGTGGCCAACCATCTCTTCCTCCCCTTTTTTGGGAAATGGAGCTTCCAATTCCAGCCACAGAGTAGCTCCTGAGGCAGCTTGCACTACCAGAGTAGGATGATCACCACCCTCTGCAATGTGGCCTCTATTTTCCTGGAGAGGCTGGCGCAGGTCCTCCCAGCTTCCACCCTGCCGGAGGCAGGGCTGGGGCTTATGCTAGAAGCTGCAATCTGATCTGGATGGAAAGAAGCCGGTCCCTACCAGCACTGTGATTTTCAGTCTGCTCGTGCGTGCACACACTCTCTCTCTCTCTTTCTTTTCTTTCTTGGTAGGCACTGGGAATTGAACCCAGGACCACATACATGGGAAGCAGGCGCTCAACCACTGAGCTACATCCGCTCCCCAGTGAGAGTTGGTTTTTTCATTTGCTTGTTTTGTTTTTGGGAGGTACTCTGCAGAGATCAAACCTGGGACCTCATATATGGGAAGCAGGCACTCAAGCACTTGAGCTACATCTTCTCCCCTTTTTTCTTTTTCATTTCTGCTCCTCAGCCTGAACCATTTCATTTTCTTATCTTCTAGTTCACTAATTATTCTACCAGCTCCAATCTGCTGTTGAAACGCTCTAGGGAATTTTTATTTCAGTTAATGTGATCTTCAGCTCCATTTTTCCTGCTTAGGTCCTTTTTAAAATTTCTATCTCTGTATTGAGAGTCTCATTTTGTCCATTTATTGTTTTCTTGATATCCTTTCTCCTTGAGCATACTGAGGAGCTTTTTTTTTAAAGTCTTTGTCCATTGTGTCCTAAGTCTTATATTTGTTGATGTTTTCTAGATTTTATCTTGTTCCTTTGCATGGGTATTCATTTACTATCTCTTTGTCTTCTACAGATTACATTTTAATATTTTAAAATGTTAACTCTGGGATTTTATATTTTTTTATTTTGTATCCAGCTAGTGATATGATAGGAATTCCCTTGATTGCCAGGAGCTAACTATTAAAACAATCAAATCAACACACAAAAAAACACCTTTCATAGTCTTCGGGGTTTGACTTTGCTTTCACTGGTGGTGCTCTCCAGAGTAGTACTCTTCAGTGTAGTGCTACCATCAAAAAAATCATTGCAAGTCATATGTGAACTGTAGGGACCTTTTTGTCTTTTCTGAGTCTGAGTCTTAGTATTGTCCTGGCCTTGTGCTTGCTTAGGAGTCCCCCATTTACAGAATTTCAAATGCCCCTTCTACTCTTTATGCAATATTGTTTCTCTCCTGCCCTGGTTCTCTATTGTATGGCCTTAATTCTTTATCCTAGACTGCTTTGACTTAATTGTTTCTTACACTGCTTGAGCTGTGCACAAGCTGCTTCTCCCTGTGGGGCGGGTTTTGGGAGGACAAGGTGGAGAAGTTTCCTGGTTCTTAGAGGCTGCACTGACATGCAGAAACCCCAGCATGCACATAGGGTGTGCTCTGTTCCCAGTGGAACGCATCCAGGAACCCATTGTGGTATTGGAGCATTGGCTGACTCTACACCTTGCCGGGCAGGGGTTGGGGTAAGAGCCATCAATGACTCCATGTAGTTTTACTGGTTTTAAATTTGTCTTAAGGTAATTTAGCACTCGTTCAGTTTTTGTTCGTTATTCAGAGATTCTGTGGGGCAATGACATGGAGTGTCTTCTTATTCTGCCATTTTGATAGATCTGAATTCCACAAGTCTAAAGTGAACTTTTGACTAATCCCTATATTATAACCTTACTACTTTCTGCCTTTTCTGTTTTCCCTTGCCCTTGGATTATTTAGAATAACAATACTGACATATCTTTCATCAGTATTTTTACTAATACTATCTAAAAGATAAGGCTTCCAAAAAATTAGCGTAACCAAACTTAGCTCACTTAGAAAAATTAGTTAATTCATCATATATCTAGTTTGTTAAAATTTGGAAGTAAGAGTCCTGCATTACAATTGATTGAGTTTTCTTAAGTCGTCGTCTTTCTCTTGCCCACCATGGAAAAAAAATTTTTATATATGTTTCCCCACAATCTCGTTTTGCTCTGGCCTCTCCATGGAGTTTAATTGAAACAGAATTTTATGATCTAGAAGGGATTGTATGGCCCTAGGTTATTGCATAGACTACTATTATTTCACTGAAGGTCATCTTGAGCGCTCAGTGGTTTTCGCTGTTATGAAGCTAGTTGAAGTCACAGCCAGGATTAGAGCCCAGGTCTAAAGCTCATGGTATAAATGCCCTAATTATTTTTTAATATATATATTTTCATTAGAGAAGTGAGTTTACAAAACAATCATGCATAATGTGCAGAATTCCCATATATCACCCCCTCAGCAACACCTTTGTTGTGAAATATTTATTATAGATTATGAAAGAAGATCATTAAAATATTACTGCTAACTGTGGTCTATAGATTATATTTTGTATATTTTTTCATATACCCCCCCATTATTAACACTAAATATCCTAATTTTGAATCCCTCTGAAGCTGAGTCTTTTAAAATATTCTCTGCTAATGAGGTCCTGATAATAGAAAATTTAGCAAACAAGAGGGAAACATAGATAGGTCCTAGTCGATGAATAATCCATTTACATGCACATAAATTGAAGTACTTGGGATTTTTTTGATGGAGCTTTTGTTAAAGTTCATCATATGCTAAAGTTTTTCAGATAACTAATCTAAAATAAGATTGGCTATGGCTCCTGATTTATATTACCTAATGAATATATGTATATATTCATATATATGTCATATGCATGTACATAGATATATGGAAAATTTTAAGCATGTACAATTATAGAATTGTATGTTATGTTTGCATCGCTCAGTTTCAACATTTAAGAACTCAGTCCTAGCCTTTTCTGTACTCCTACCCAGTCTCTTTCCCTTTTTTCCTATTATTTTTTTATACTTTCTTTCTTTTCTTTTCTTTTTTTTTTTTCTTATTCCCCTTTT
>JAQZBX010094799.1:0-11986 GCA_029593785.1 Cabassous unicinctus | reverse complement strand
AGTCACAAACAGAATACAGGAGACTCCCATATACCCAACATTCTCCCCTTTCCTCCCCTCCCCCACCATATTAATACCTTTTTACATGTGGATGATAGCTTTGTTATATCTGATATACAAATAGTGAAACATAGCTACCAAACATGGTCAATGGTTTACACTGTGGTTTATACTTTATACCATACACTTACAAATTTTGATGATATTTACCATGTCCTGTGTCCATCACTGTGAGATCATGCAGAACAATTCCACTGACCACTAATTACCCCCTGTTTGATCTATTCTATTCCTCTGGCCCCATCCACCCAGTGCCCATGGCAAACCCCTGGCTTGACTCACTGGATGACAAGATTCATAGTTACATGCAACAAGACTGAGGTCTCGACACACTGGTTTGTCCTCTTCTATTAGGATCTGCACTTCCTCACGAGAAACACACACCTGTCTATTTCTGCACAAATTGGTCCTCCCAAGGATGGGAGTCCAACTCCTTACCGCTCATTGTGTGGGTCTCCACCCACTAATACAACATATTATGACAAAATGATCACTCATAATTTCCCTAGAAGCCTGATCCAGAGTACCCTGTCCCAAATGCCCCCCTATTCAACACCCTAAACCATGAAACTCTTCCTTGTCATATTGCCATAAAAGCATTCCCAAATTTGTACTTTCATCCAAATACCCACAAATCCCCAGTGTTCACCTGGTCACTCTCCCAGCCCTCCCCCCAGTACCCTGGATCTTCTAACCCACTCTTCCCAATCTACCCACCTGTCAACCATGCACCACCCAACCCAACAATATCACCACTCTCTTTTCAAATTCCTTCAATGCGCAACTACATTCTTTCACCTTACCATAGATTATGTCCATATGAGTGATAGCTCAAAACCTTCTTCTCTCTTTCTATTTATTGTAATTCTATCTTCCAGACAATAGCTCTCTGAGACTGCTCAATTTCCTTAATTCATATCAGTGAGGTTATGTACTGTTCATTCCTCAATGTCTGGCTTGCTTCACTCAACATAAGGTCCTCAGGATTCATCCATGTTATCCCATGTGTTAGCACTTTATACCTTCTTACAGCTGACTAATATTCCATTGTATTATGTACCTCATTTTGTTTTTCAATTCCTCTGTTGATGGGCACCAAGGGTAGATTCCAACTTTTGACCACAGTGAATAATGCCATTATAAGCATTGGTGTACAAATATCTGTTCATATCTTTGCTTTCAAATCTTCTGAGTATATACCCAGCAGTGGATTTGCTGGATCATATAGAATTTCTATAGTTAGTTTTTTTGAGGAATCACCAAACTGTCCTCCACAATGGCTAGACCATTCTACATTCCCATCAACAGTGAATGAAGGTTCCCAATCCTCCACATACTATCCAACACTTATAGTCTGCTGTTTTGTTTTAATAGCCACCATTCTAATGGGTGTAAGATGGTATCTCATTTTAGTTTTGATTTGCATTTCCCTAATAGCCAGTGATGCTGAGCATCTTTTCATGTGCTTTTTACCCATTTGTATTTCTTCCTTGGAGAAGTCACTTGCTCATTTTTTAAAAGGGTTGTTTGTCATTTTATGTTAGAGGTGTAGGATTTCTTTATATATGCAAGATATTAAGCTCCTATCAGATATATGGTTGCCAAATATTTTCTCCCATTGGATAGGCCTCCTTTATACTTTCTTGATGATGTGCTTTGAGGTACAAAGGTTTTTAATTTTAAGGAGATCCCATTTATCTATTTTTTCTTTTGCTGCTCATACTTTGGGTATGAAGTTCCTGAAACCATTCCTATTACAAGGTCCTGTAGATGCTTCCCTATATTATTTTCAAGGTCTTTATAGTATTGGTTCTTATATTTACATCTTTGATCCATCTTGAATTGACTTTTGTATAAGGTGTGAGATGGTATTCTTCTCTCATTCTTTTGGACATGGATATCCAGTTCTCCATGCACCACTTGTTGAAGAGGCCATTCTGTCCCAACTGAGTGTGCTTGGTGGCCATGTCAAATATCAGATGACTGCATATGTGAGGATCTATATCGGAACTCTCAATTCCATTACATTGGTTGTTATGTCTATCCTTGGGCTATACCACGCAGTTTTGACCACTGTAGCTTTGTAGTATATTTTAAATTCAGGTATTGTGATTCCTCCAATTTCATTTTTCTTTTTCAATATGTCCTTGGCAATTCTAGGCCTATTATCCTTCCAAATAAACTTGGTAGTTAGCTTTTCCAATTCATTAAAAAATGCTGTGTTGATTTTTATTGGGATTGCGTTACATCTGAAGATTACTTTGGATAGGATAGACATTTTAATGATGGTTAGTCTTCCTATCCATGAATAGGGAATATTCTTTCTTTTTTCAGTCTTCTTTGATTTCCTTTAACAGTGTTGTGTAGTTTTTTGTATATAAGTTCTTTACATCTCTAGATAAATTTACTCCTAGGTATTTGATTCTTTTAGTTGCTATTGTAAATGGTAATTTTTTCTTGAATTCTTCCTCAGATGCTCGTTAATGGTATACAGATATGCTACTGATTTTTGAGCATTGATCTTATACCCTCGACTTTACTGAACTCATTTATAAGTTCTAGGATCTTTGTTGTAGATGTCTCAGGGCTTTCTATGTATAGGATCATATTGTCTGCAAATAGTGAATTTTTTACTTCTTTCTTTCCAATTTGAATGCCTTTTATACCTTTAAAACCCATGCGGCACTCGGGGAGGCAGAGGAACAAAGTTTTATTACACACAGACCCCGAGGAGAGTCAAGTTTCAAAATTCTCTACCCCCAGTTTTATCTTTCATGAGTTTATATAGGGGCCTTATGTGGGTAAATTCCTAAGCAAGTGGGCAGGAAGGGTTTACAATGAGAAGTGTGAGTTTAGCTTACCTTTTAAAGCAGAGGGCCATAGGGAGGAGAGTAGAAAATTCATTATTTTTGTGGATTCCAGACAAAAGGGGGAGGAGCGTGCTTATCACCTTAAGTTGTGGATTCCAAGGGAGAAAGGGAGGAGGGGCAGTTATTTTCCTAACGCTGTGGGTTTCTGCTGAGGTGGAGAAGCAGGGATGCAGCACTTTCTTCATCAACCCCCTCTTTGATATCCTTAAAATTTTTATGGGGCATCATCTGTTAACATGGGGATTTTTCTATTGTCTCCAAGGGTTGATACTTAACATGAGGCATTACCTGGTGTTTTAAGGCATTCAGGTGAGAAGTGACGCACTGTGCAAGGTACCATAGAACACATGGCCCAAAACTTAAGAGGAAGAAAACTGTGGCTATTACTGGCATGAATGGCAAATCCAGGAAAGGACATACTGGAAGTAGTTCCCATTGGCAGATGCCTGGTATGCACGGTTTAAGCAGTCTTTGGCTCATTCATTGAGCAAGGCTACCTTGTCCCTAAGTATCCCTGAGGAATTTGCATAGAAACAGCATTTTCCCCCCAGGGCCTGACAGATTTCCCCTGAAAACTGTGGTAAGCAAGTTTAATCCTCACCTGTTTTGTAAAACTACTTATACCAACAAGTCTATATGGTTTTGCAACTTGTTGAGAGCCCTCAATATTTCGAGGTCATTTGATGTTTCCCATGCTAGGGTTTGTATGTCCTCCTGACCAACTGCAAGTGAGGCCCCTGCTACTGCTGCATTTCCGACAATTTCTAGTACTAAGAGTAGGTGGATTGCCTTTATTGTTCTTTTGCCTCAGGAGAGCTTTCTAGGCAATTTTTCTCCATACCCTGAGAACGATGGTACTGGCTAAGCCAGGTAACAGATATCCTGGCTATCCTGGAGTAAGCACCAGTGGTGTTGGTGCCCCAGACCCAGATGGTGGAGTCTGCAGTACATCGGTTAGACTCATTGAGTGGGCATGTAGTATCACAGTTAGCCTTTCTAAGAGGGAGGATAGTTGAAGGGGAGCTGTTGGTTATGTTTTTACAGTTAGCCAATTTTCCTGGTGTTCAGTTATGTGGACTGGGAGGTGCCTGGTTTCTTCCATGGAGCTGTCATGGGACAGGAGGGTTATGTTCCATGGGACAGGTATGGGGAAGATGGTTAAACTTGAGGAGTTACATAGCCAGCAGGATGCAGCTATGTTAGGCTGGGATTTATTTAGAAGTTGGTGGAAATTTTGAACCTGGTTCAAAAGGATGTTGCGGGGTCCTGCTCTGAATTTGGCTTTTAAGGTCTGGGCAGCTTTACTGATCCATAAGATCAAAAAGGGCCTGGGGTTTTTCCAAGTAGGAGGGAGTGTGGTACTTCCAGTATAAGAGGTCTGCAGTTATGAAGGGCTGTTAGTACAAAACAGGCTTCCTGGGTTGTATATTTCTATCCTCGCTGATCTGGGCTGTGTCTCATGAAGGGGTATCTGTAATGCAGGTTGGGCTGACAGGAGCCTCCTCATTACTGGGTTTCTGGGGCTTTCGCCAGAGGGGGCCAATGGTCCCAGAGGGACTGATGGTGGGGATGTTTCTGGGAGATTTGCCTGCAGTCCCATGCTAGGAGGAGAGGCTAGAGTAGCCAGAGCATATGACGGTGGTGGTGGGGACGGTGGGTCCTCTTCTGAGGACCCCTGATCAATGACTGACTTCCAAGATCCCATTCCATGTGCAACCAAGACCCTGCTCTGTCCGTTTTTTCCAATGCACAATTGAACCCAAGTGGGTAGAGTCTTGGCTATTTCTAACCAAACGTCGATGCAGGGAAACTGATCAGGGTGGCCAAGAGTTCCTGTGACAACCAGCCACACTGCACAGATCCTGGCTATATACAGGGTCCCTTCTGAAGGCCAGTCAATGTTAAAAGTGGGCCACTCTAATTCACATAAGGTTCAGAGGATGCCGGGCTTCATCTGGATGCCATAAACTCCAGAAAAGCCCTTCTTGAAATTCTTAAGCATGCAGTTTAAGATGGTAGGTTTTGACTGTGATGAGCCCATACACATTGGTGGCACAAGACAGACAGACAAAGGAAGGGGTTGTCTCTTTCAAGGCCACTCAGTGTGTTTCTCGTGAGAACTTTGGCTCATCTTAGCTAAGGCGCTCGGGCAGAGTTCAGGGTGGGCATTTATGCCATATGGCAAAGCATGGAAAACAGGTTAGGGCACACTCAGGCTCCATAGTAAAGGCCATGGAATCATAGACTGGAATAAGAAAGGCAAGTCTCTGTCTTCCTCATTCACAAAAACAATCGCTCAGAGATTATGCAGTCCCTCCCGCAGGGTCTGCCTTATCCTGGGATCTTGATATTCAAGACTTTGGGAGGTGATCATTCTTCCCTTCCATCTAGAGATGGGCCTGACTGAGAACTTGGCACCCAGGGCCTTACATTTCAGGCGTCTTCTGGCACTGTTCAGTCTGCTTCCCCACTGAGTCAAGCTAGTGTGTGTGGACATGGCCCATGGGGACCAGCTCAGAATGAGGTTCCTTTAAGAGGATGGGTGGCACCTACCTCATTCACTTGGAGATCGCTGTCGGCCAAGCCCGTCAGCCCCAAGCCGGAGGCACAAAGTACCTGCTGGGTTGGGATTCCCAGTCAGGGAAACAAATTTTGTGGCAGAAATGAAACTTAGATGATGAGAAAGCCCAAGCAGCACTCAGAGAGTTGGAGGAACAAAGTTTTATCATGTGCAGTCCCAGAGGAGAGTCAAGTCTCCAAATTCTGAGGCCCCAGTTTTATCTTTCATGAGTTTATATAAGGGCCTTAGGTGGGTAAATTCCTAAGCAAGGGGGCAGGCAGGGTTTACAAAAAGGAAGTGCAAGTGTAGCTTATCTTTTAAAGCAGAGGGCCTTAGGGAAGATAAAAGAAAAATCACTATTTTTGTAGATTATAGACAAAAGGGGGAGGAGGGTGCTTATCTCCCTAATTGGTGGATTCCAAGGGAGAAAGGGAGGAGGGGCGGTTATTTTTCTAAAGCTGCAGGTTCTGCTGAGGGGGAGAAGCAGGGCTGCAGCACTTTCTTCCTCAGAATCTCTAATTATGCCTGAGAGTGTTTGCAATCTAGCCAAGATGTGTCTTCCATGGATCACCAAATTAAGAAATACCACATTTAAAGTCCAATAAAAGTGAACAACTTGAACTTCTGAAACAGTAGCAAAAGAAAATGACTAAAGATGAAAAAATATATGGGAACTCTGTATTTTTTGCATGATTTTTCTTTAAACCTACAAATTCTCTAACTAAAAAAAACAATAAGAAAAAAAAGATGATCACTAACAATATATTTATGCAGCAGAAAGAAAAGTAACTCTACTTTCTATCCTTAAGGATTACGGGTCTCTGCATTGTTGCCTTAAAAGGAAGAATTAACACCAGCTTGTTGATAGAGACAGCAACTTTTGTTCAATTAATGGGAAGTGAGAGGAACTTTCTCCGTATCTTGAAAACATAATTCCAAGGCTCAATCTGCATGAGCATCAGGGGGAGTAAGCTCCAGGTCCTCACAGCACTGACCAGATGAACATTTGCTTTGATATTACTCAGATAGATAATCTCTCCTTGAATGTTTCACTCCTTTCAATACCTTCTCTCATGTTTCCAGGAATAGCTAATTTCTCCAAGTCTACTAAATGCGCAAAGGCTATTTTCTTATGTTCTACATTGAGAAAAGATAAGCTAAGAAAACAAGTCATAAAAAATCTTTGAAAATGCAGCTTTGTCAATATATACTTACTTTGTCAATGTACAATATTCTATGGATATTCCCTATTGTTAGAAATAGATTGCTCCTATTTGAATAATTATAAATGATTCATTGATAAACTTCTCTCAAAAATATATTCTAAATATTTTTAGGATATTTAATTTCTATTTAAAACTTTAAAAGCATTATATATTTTAAGTCTCTTGATATCTATTTCATATTGCATTATTATAATGTCCACCCCTTTCCAATATAAAATTGTGGGGGAAGAAGCCTTTGTCATCACCTGTACAGTTATATGGAAAACATTGTTAAAATCTGTAGGTATGCAATGTTGTTTGTTGTTTTGTCTTGTAATTCATTCTTAGTGAATTTGAAGATTTTTCACATATTCATTTGCCACTTGGAAATCTTTTAGAGAATTCTAATTCTATTACATATGTCATAGACATAACTGGGTGACTTTAATCAATTTTTAACTTGCAAGAAATTGTGGCAAGTGTTTCCATTATGCCTTCATTCTCACTTTTGTCCAAAGAAAGAACCTACCCAAAGGGCATGTGTGTAATAAGGAGGGTCAATGGAATCAACAAATTGTATAATGAACTAAAATTCCAAAGATAGATGGGAAGGAGAGAAAAAAAGGTGTTCGTAAAAAATAATGTGAAAAATTGTTGGATGAGTTAGATATTCTACCCTGATGTAAACAGTGTTGGTATTTTCCCCAGGTGAATAATATTTTATATTTTAAATGATGTCCACATAAGCAACTGGGCCCCTAAATATTAGTTTACATAATAGAGCATAATCTTTTCACTGGGTTCAGAGAATATATTCTGCTGTATTTTCTAGATTCCATCCACTCAAAGGTAAAATTCATTATCATTAGTCATGCTGGAAATACAAATTTAAATCCAAATAATGATAAATACAAGAATACAATTGGTAACATTATGTATAATAGATATGAAACTAAAAATAATGGAAATGTTAAAAAATGATAAATGAACACATAAATTGTGTTATATCCATAAAATGGAAGCATATACATCAAAGAAAATAAGCAAATTATGTCTCACATTAACAACATAGATTACTTACTGATGTATAACTTGGAATGAATAAAGGCTGGCAAAAATGCATGCAAGAATATGTTTTGATTATCTTAGGTTCAAAAGCAGTCAAAATGTATCTAGACTTAAAGAAGTCATCTAAACATGACTAGTGTAGAGCATGGGTACCCTGACACCCAATCAAAAATTCTCTATTAAATTTTTATGCTGAACCAAACATTTCAAAATCATAGAGCCCCAGTTTTTCAAAGTTTAGATGTACCTTTACTTTCATCCTGTTTAATTCAAACATTACAAAAGAACCTTCAACTTTAATTATATCCATCTCAACATGCATCCTTTTATTTCTCTTGATTTATTAAATATGTATATAATGTTGGAGAAGATAATTTTTATTTTTACCTTACAGTGAGTATTTGAATTTATTGATAACTTTACCAGTTTCTGTGCTCTACATCCCTTGGTGGAACGCTAATATTATTTGATTTTGAATGAAGTAAACCCTTAAGAATGACAGCCATGACAGTTGGTATCTACCAGTTTATATATGTTGTAAAATGTCATTAATTTGCCTTCATTCCTGAAAAATATTTTGACTTTATTGTGATTTTTGTTTTGGCTAACTGTCTCTGAAATTCTAAAGAACATATCCAAACTACAACTAAAAATAATTGATTGAAATAAAAGTTAATCCTTTGACATTTGTCAGACTACACTTAATAATCTTCATTTTAATAGTCACTAACTTCATGGGAAATTTATCATATATTCAAACACTCATACAGTATCAGAGAATACATAAAATGACAATTTTTGTAATATCTCTATGATGCATATGAAAAGTTATATAAGAAATTCATCTCACTTAAAAAAAAAATAGGAGATTTGAAAAACAATCTTTTTTCCTAAAAAAAAGCTAACTTTTTAAACAGAAAAACAAAATTATGGCAATAAATAATTGTAAAATTAAAATAATATGCTTAGGATTTTTATAAGTAAAATTAATTAATATGGTTAAATTGCATCCAAAATAAATTTCATTCTTATGTAATTTTATAATCAAACATTTAAAATAAAAGTGTCTAAAAGCACAGTGAGAAATAAAGGAATTCTGTATCACTGAGTCACCAAAATAGCACAATAAAAAATCAAATAAATATGAAAGTGGTGTTAATAAGATAATTGAGGGAGAAAAAATATAAGATATACAAAGACCAAATAGCAAAATGGCTGAAAAAGTCATGCTTTATCAGTAAATGGATTAATTTCATATAAATGTTTTAAACTCTTTAAATGTATTTAAAAAACATGACCCAAGCATGTGATGTTTACAAGAATCTCTCCCTATATTCAAAGCCACAAGTAGGCTGAAAGTGAAAGAATGGGAAAAAATATACCATGAAATCATTAACAAAAGAGAGCTGGGGTAGCTAAACTAATTTCAGATAAAATGGTCTTTAAGTCAAAAACTGTTATGAGAGATATAGATGGTAACTGTATATAGTAAAATAGGTCAATCAATAAGAAGGCATAGTAATTATAAATCTCGATGCATCAAGTCACAGAGCTTCATAATACATGAAGAAAATACTGATTGATTTAAAAGGAGAAATAGATAGATCAGTAGTAATAATAAGAGACTTCAAAACACCACTTTCCCGAGTGAATAGAAGATCTAACTAGAAGGTCAATAAGGAAAATACAAGACATGAATGATTTTATAAACAACTAGACCTAACAGACATAGGCAGAAAAATTCACCCAACAGCAGCAAATATCAAATTATTCTCTGGTGCACATGGATCATTCTTCAAGACAGAAAAGAAGTTTCAATAAATGTTAAAATATTGAGATATTAGAAGATGAGAGCAGAGAAACAAAGATGGATTACTTCTTTTCTAAAAACAGCAAAAGGAAAGGCAGAAACTACCTGAAAAAATTGTTTTAGAAGTTTGTAGACCAGGGGTGTGTTGTCCATTATTCAGAAGGGCGCAGAAGAGGGAGACAGAGAAACTGAATAAACCACCACAAGTAAATTACCCCCATGGCTAGGAATGGAGCCCATCCAATACCCTTAAGTCAAACACCATTGACCAGGTCTGGCTGCCACTATCACAGAGGGGAGTGGAAACTTTTCCTCCATGGAAAAAGGGAGTGTGAAGCCAATGGCTGACAGTGGCTTCTGATCCTTGAGTTAGGAATGTGGGGACTGGCTCTGAATACCTGGCCTGTAGGAAGAAACTCCCACAGATATTGTTTATGCACAACACAACCAGTGAAGGGAGGAGTGATTACACTCCACCACAGTGCTGAGGGGGAAAGTTTGCTGAAGAGAGCTACTTGCTGACAATCAAGGAAAGTTTGTTTTAGTCTGCCAAAGGGCTGCTCATGCAAATAACCAGAAATGTGTTGGCTTTTATAAGATGATTTATTTGGGGTAAAATCTTATCATTCCAAAGCCATGAAATATCCATACAAAAGTATGGTCAAAGATGCTTTCTCGCCAAAGTAAGCAGCCATGTGGCAAAAATGGCCACCAATCTGTGAAGTTCTCTGCTTTCCCTCCAGAAACTATCATCTCTTGGGACCTAAATCACAGAACATAACTGCCTGCTATCAGGCACAAGGCTTGTCTCTTTCTGGGCCTCCACTATCAGTCTCTGCTGTTGCACTCTCTTCCTGAGCAAATCTTCTGTTTCCCTGCAGCACTCTCTCCCACATGACAAGATCAATATAATATGGCTGCTGCCTTTTTCTCTGTGTGTGTCTCTGTGTATCTCTATTTTTATCAGGTCAAGCAAGAAGGCAAACACCAAACTTGTTGTAATCTTGTCAAAAGGGTCTCACACCCACTGGAATAGGGTAGTTCTCTTTTTGGGATTCATAAATGAATTTCAAACTGCCAGAGCAGTCTTGGAAAACAAAGATGTTTTGCATCTTTACTGTCGCCCTCCCTTGGGCCATTGGACACTGCTTTGTTTTCCTTTAATGGGTTGTTGGCCCTGTTTTGATCAGTTAAAAATGGACAATTTTATAGGTTTGGAATATGTTGAACCAAGATTAAAGAAAAGCCATAACACAAAGCCAAAGAACAATAAAAACCCTAGGCAAGTGAAATAAGATGACCATAAGAATAAACTCACTATCATAATCAGATGCCTATACATGAGCCAAAATTTATAAACCATACCAGAAACAGGAACATATATCCTGTAAAAATAACAAAATAAAATGCCAGGTGAGATGCAGGATTTGAAAGAACTAATCAAAAATTTCCAAACAAATTTGCTAAATCAGTTAAAGGAGTTAAAGGAAAATATGACTAAATAGAGATATTAAGAAGACACTGGGTGAGCAGAAAGAAGAATTTGAAAGATTAAAACAAAAAAATAAAAAAACTTTAGTGAATGAAAGACAATGACTGAGTTCATGTGTCTAAGAGACTTCAAAGAGAGTCAGGAGGTCATCCCAGAGATAATGCATATGCACACCTCAGTAGGATCTCATAGAACAACAAACTGGATATTACCCTACACAGAGGAGCTCCTGAGGGCTCTGGAGACACCCAGGTCCTATATATAAGTGGGGATAGCCCCAGAGATTGATGCGTTATCAGTGGGCTCTACTATAGAATCTGTGCTCTTGAGTGACAGAGTTGGACTCAAATAAGTCGTCCCTGCACATGGTCCATTAGTCCCTTTTATTCAAACCTATATGTGATGCTAGAGTTTTTAGGTGTACTTCCAGAGACTGGAGCCTCTGGCCTACCTATGTGCCAGCTGTGCCTGGAATCTCGGTGGAGCTGCAACTCCTACCCTACAGCTCAATGGACTCATCCAAGTCACCTGGCGAGGAGACGATGGGCAATGGCTATCCCAGGCAGCTGCAGGCAGGATAATCCCATCCACCATATCCATGGGATATAAGCCCTCTCTCACTTGGAGGTGGAGTGGACATCACTATCCCAGTCCCCTCAGTATTGGGGGAAGAGCTATGGACTAGAGTGGACTTGGTGGTGTTCTGTTGTAGACATATTGTGATTCAAGCAATGGAAGAAATTGTAACAGTGAGGTGGAGCTGGTGGCCACTGGACATTTTCCAGGCAGGGAAGAAAGGGCAGTTGAAATACAGGGGCTTTTTTGGGACTTGGGGGTTGTCCTGAGTTGCAGCCACGATGTAGGCCATTTTGCATCAGCATATACCATGCAGAACTGTGTGGGATAGAGTGTGTTCTATGA
>JAQZBX010094798.1:0-11986 GCA_029593785.1 Cabassous unicinctus | reverse complement strand
GACCTGTGTCGGATCACCTGGAGTCACTGGAAAGAGCAGAAACAGCCTGGTCCCACCTCAGACCTAGGGAATTCCATTCCAGGGAACGTGGCCTGAGACTCCTTCCCAGGGGATTCCTCTGTGTTGTGACCAGAGGATACACTAAAGTTGGAGAAGCACTGCAGCTCGTCCAGGGTATAAACAGCTTGACATCTCTCTGCTTCCTGATAAGATCAAAGGTTCGGTAGGGATAGTGGCTATGAAATATTTTGAAAGGCCTCCAACTGCCGAGGGGAGTAGGGAGGATTATTCATAACTCCTTGGTGCCAAAAAACCTGGGACTTTTAAAGCTAGGGGCTAATGCATCTTGCATTAGTGATTTAGCAGGCAGGAAATCCCCCCACCCACAGCACCAGGGGTCCAAGGAGGCTTGGCATCCCTTACATAAACCCAAGTTGGGATTTTAAGGTTTCCCAGGGCTTCTGATTTCCTACTTTGCAAGCAAAATGATTATATTCTTTTCCATCTTCAAGACTGGTGAGCATACCTGGTGATTTCTCTAAATGGCATAAATGAAATAGTGATCTGAGGGGAGGCATGGGGCAAATGATTCAGAAAAGCTGAACTGGTGAAGAGTCATTCTTGGCAAGAACAGAGAGCGTGTTAAGTGTTGATGTAGCTTTTACTTGCTGTAGCACAATCCAGTGTTCTTGTAGGCTCAGAGCCCCTTTGGGTTCCAGAGAAAGTTTGGATTCCCTTGAAATGAGGACACTGACGGAGTCTGGATACTTTTATTTGTTCACTTTTTGTTTGACATTCATTTCAGACGCACAAGAAGTTGCAAAAACAGAACAGGGAATATCAGTGTTAGCCTTTACCCAGTGATAGCATCTTATATAACCATGGGATATTATCAAAGCCAGGAAATTGAAATTTGTAAAATATAATTAACTATGCTACAGATCTGGACGTCTTTGTGTGATTTTTAGGAAAGACGGCATAGGAACAACTTCAGGAAGCATCTTGTGATATAGCACACACCCGGAAACACTGTGGTTTGACTTCAGACTCCATGGACTTCTCATAAAGAGCAGCCTTCATGCTCCATGGAAGGTGGCAACACTTCCTTTTCCATGGTTTAGCCATGACATTGTCTTTGGCAGTGATTTCAGTTCAGTTTTTCTGAGGGCTATGAACAAGGATCACAGAACCATCTGTTTATGTGTATTAAACTCGTATTATTAGGTTGCATTTTGCTTCCATGCACTTAAATACAATTCCTTACATAACTTTGTTGTTTTAAATTTACAAAACCGTTACATACGCATTGCATTATTTATAGCTTACAATCAAGAAGTTAGGGTTGATACTATAATTCATGTTTTATAGATAAGGAAACAGTCTCAGAGAGGTTAAGTTTAGAGGTTCAAAGCCTTGGATGCAGGCTTCCCATTCTGGTGATCACCTTATTACAATGCCTCTTTTATTTTTTTCTACTCTGCAAATATTTTGTTGTTGTTTAGTCTATTTTTTTTTATTATGCACATCATTTTTGGACTTTTTTTTTATTATGCACATCATTTTGGACATTTTTGGACCTTACAAATGTACAGGACAGTTACAAAAATAATACAAACCCCATACAGAGAACGCCAACATACTCCTATCCCCCCTCCTCCAGATATACCAGTTTTAATATTTTGCCACATTTATGTATCATTCTTGTTCTCTTTTCAATTCATTTTCTGAACACTTGACTGTAAGTTGTATACATCATGCTCCTTGAACACTTATTACTGCCATGTATACATCCTAAGAATAAGGATAGTCACTTATGTAACCACCTTAAGTGCAATTATCAAGTTCAAGATGTTTAACATTGATATAAAGCTTACAGTCTATATTCCAGTTTTTCCATGTGTCCCAATTATGTACCTTTGAACCATTTTTCCTTCCTTGCCTGATACCCTCCAGGATCATGTATTCCATTTAATTGCCATTGTCTCTTTAGTTGCTCTTTCTTTCTTTTGTTTTAGTTGTGGGAACATATATACAACGTAAACATTGCCACGTTAACCACTCCCAAGCATACAGTGGGATTAATCACATTCATATTATTGTGGAACCCTCACTACCCTCCAATAGTAAACTTTCCCATCTCTCCAGACAGAAACTCATTATGCATTAACTCCCCATTCCCCCTGTCCCCTGCTCTTGGCAACTTGTACACTAATTTCTGTCTCAATGAGCTTGCATATTCTCCAATATTTTCTCTGTAGATTAAATTTAACATCCTAACTCTATAACAATCTTGTTTGCTTTGGTACCAACGTGGCTTCAATAGTATACAAAAACTATGTTCCTATACCACTCAGTCCCCCACCTTTAGGTGGTTCTTGTATTAAACTGCATGTTTATTTATTACTAGTCCAAGATGACTGATTTATCATCACATTTTATGCATTCACCTTTTAGATCTTGTAGGAAATAAATAGTGGAGTTACAAACCAGAAAAACAATAGTACTGGCATTTATATTTACTCATGTCATTACCCTCACCAGAGATCTTCATTTCTTCATGTGGCTTCGATCTATTGTCTAGTGTCCTTTCCTTTCAACCTGCAGAACTCTCTTTGGCAGCTCTTGTAGGGCTTATAGTGAAAATTACCTCAGTTTTTGTTGATCTGGGACTGTCTTAATCTCCCTTCATTTTTTCAAAAAAAAATTTCAAGGCAGTTTTTCCAGATAAAGATTTCTTGGCTGGCAATTTTTTGCTTTCAGCACTTTAAATATGTCATCCCACTGCCTGTTTGCCTCTGTGGCACTTAGTCATTTTAAGATTCCCTTGTATGTGACACATTGCTTCTCTCTTGTGGTTTTCAGAATTCTCTTTATCTTTGGCATTTGACAGTTTGATTTTAATAGGCTGTGTTGTCGGTCTCTTTGGGTTTATCCTTTTTAGAGTACTTTAAGCATCTTGGATGTGGGTGAAGTTTTCTGTCATTATTTCTCTGCATATTCTCTACACTTTTCTCTCTTTTTTTAAATATTATTTTTATTTTTTAAAAGATGCTCAGATTACAAAAATGTTATACAGAAAAATACAGGGATTCCCACATGCCCCACTCCTCACCCCCCCAACCCCCCACATAAACAACATCCTTCATTAGTGTGGCACATTCATTGCAATTGATAAACGCATCCTGGGGCTTTGCCACTGAGCATGGACCACAGTTCACACTGTAGTCCACACTCTCCCACACACAACTCTGCAGGCTATGGGAAGATACACAATGGCCTATATCTGTTGCTGCAATGCCACTCGGGACGATTCCCAAGTCCTGAACAAGCCCTCGTATTACACCCACTTTTCTCTCTCCCTGCCCCCAGAGCCTCCAGTGGCCACTGCCTCCCCAACAATGTTGTACTTTCTTCCATTGCTAGAGTCACAGCAAGTCTATAGCAGAACACCAGTAAGTCATTCCAGTCCATAGTTCATTCCCCAATCCTGAGGACCCTGGTATGGCAATGTCTACTCTTTCTTTCTTTTTATTCTGAGATTCCCACAATGTGTATATTGGTACATTTCATGATGTCCCACAGGTTCTTCAGACTCTGCTAATTTTTCTTCATTTGTTCTTTCTGCTCCTCGGATTGAATAATTCCCACAGTCTTATCTTCAGGTTCACAGATTCTTTCTTCTGCCAGCTCCAATCTGCTGCTGAATGTCTCTAGGGAATTTTAAATTTCTATTACTATGGTCTTCAGCTCTGTTTAGTTCTTTTTCATAATTTCCATCTCTCTGCTTATAGTCTCTTTGCATTCATCTATTGCTTTCCTGATTTTCTTTAGTTCTTTGTCCATGTTTTCCTTTAGCTCTGTGAGCATATTTAGGACCATTTTTTAAAGTCTTTGTCTGGTATGTCTCAGATCTGGTCCTCCTCATTGACGGTTTCTAATACTTTTCTCCTTTGCTTAGGCCATCACTTCCTATTTCTTTGTATTTTTGTAATCTGGACGTTTTGATATTTCAATGTGTTATGCTGGAATTTAAATTCTCAGGTATCTGTTCCTTAAGCTTTTATTCAGCTGGTGTTAGGACAGGGCTTTCCTTGAATGTCAGGAGCTAATGAAAAGAAAGAGGAGGTGGACAACGAAAAAGAGAAAACAGCTTCCCCAGGCTTTGCAGATTGACCTGGCAAGTGCTCTATTTCAGGGCTATGTATAAAAAGAGTTTAGAGAATAGCTCGAGGCAAAAGCTTAGGGGCCTTCCTCATCCTTCTTGCACAGGCGTCTTGTCTTGGGCATGTGCATGTAACCCTGGAAATTCCCCCATTTACAAGGATATGAATGTCCCCTCTTCCCTAGGAAACACTTTCCTCACTGTCCCAGGCACTGCACTCTAAGCCAGCAATCCCTGGTCCCAGGAAACCATGCCTTGACTTCTCTCCCACAGCATTCTGCAGAAGAGCTCGGTGAGCCACCTTCTACATGCAGGGCAAGTTCTGAGATGGCTGGTCTCTCAGGCCACCACCAGACAGACTGGGCCAGTCATGTATGTTCCCAGTGTGTGCACAAGGGTTACTCTTCTCCCTCCGGTACTGGGATCCAGAGTCCATGCTGGGAGCACAGGCCAGCTCTGTACTGAGTCGAAGAGGGGTGGGGAGGGACCAGCAGGGCACCAAGAAATTCTGCTGCTTTTAAGTAACTTTTCCTTGATTTGATGCTTGCCCCATCACTGCAGCCCTTTAACTGTTTTCTGGAGCTTTGAGAAAATAGTTTCTGCCAGCAATTTTGTTCAAAGCTTCTGTGGGGGGCGGAGCCTGGAAGTGTCTCACTCTGCCATCTTGATCAGGGTAAGGCTGCATACAGTTTTTTTGTTTGTTTGTTTGTTTGTTTTTTGAGCTACCGGGGCCAGGGACTGAACCCGGGACCTGGTATGCAGGGAGCCAGCACTCAGCCACTGAGTCACATCGGCTCCCCTCTGAGTTGTTTTTTTTTTCTTTCTGTTTGTTTGCTTGTTGTTTGTTTTTGTTTTTAGGAGACACCAAGGAGGACTGAACCTGGGACCTCCATGTGGGAAGCAGGCGCCCAACCGCTTGAGCCACATCTGCTCCCCAGCATATAGTTTTAAAGAATCAAATGCTTCTGAAAGGTTTATGGTGGAAAAGAGCAGTCCCCTGCACTGCCCTCCCTTCCCAGCCCTGTTACCAGTCTCTAAAAGTGAACACTCTCACCCTTCTAGCTGCAACTTTTAGTCTTTATCTTCACATCTCAACATGCTTCCACTGCTGTTTTGTGATTTTACCATTTTCAGCATTATCTATTGACTTTCCACACTGGAAGATGAAGATTTGGTTTTCTTTCATCACCTCCAGCCCTGCCCCCATCATATACACCTATTACCTGACCACCCCCCACACTCCTACTACAGATGTATCATAATTTCAGTTACATCCGTATTCAGTAATTATTTTATTATGACTCTGTAAATGCTGTTCAGTGCTGAATAGCTGAGCACTATAGTATACTGTGATTACTTTTCCACTATTGCTTAACTTTGTATTTTCCTGGAGTTAATAATTGTCAAATTTTCCCCCTTTGCTTAGTTTTTTAAGCAACTTTTTAATAATTAATTTGTTTCTAGGGAGTGGATGTGGCTCAAGCAGTTGAGCGCCTGCTTCCCACACGGGAGGTCCCGGGTTTGGTCGCCAATGCCTCCTATAAAACAAAACAAAACAAAACAAAAAAACACAACAAGCAAACAAATGAATAAACCAACTCAGGGGAGCCGATGTGGCTCAGTGGTTGATCACTAGCTTCCCACATGCAAGGTCCCAGGTTCAATCCTCAGCCCCGGTACCTCAAAAAAAATGTTTCTATATTTTCCCCAGTTGCCTAAATCTCCTTTCCACACACCTGATTTTCTATTAGTTCTACCTTCTTAGAACCATCTTTTCCTGAGACTTCTGACTTACTTCTGTCTGGACTGGTAACTCTGTAGTCTTGAAACCCAGTTGTCATCCTAGATCTTCCTTTACCTTTCTCATAGGGATTCTTTTCACATCTCTGTTCTTTTTGGATGCCCTGAATTCAGTGTCCTCTTTCTAGGTTTACTGCCTCATTTTCAGTCAAGTACTTCCTCTAATCTCGTCCCAGGAAAGGGTACATGGAGATAAAACTTTTTTGAGACTTGCATATCTGGAGACATCTTTATTTTAGTCTCATATTTAATGGATAATTTGGCTAGATACGAAAGTCTGAATATAAATATCATTTTTCTCAGAATTTTTATATTATTCCATTTTCTTTGCTTACAATATGGTTCATTAAGTCACCTGGAACATTATGCTAAGTTAAATAAGCCAGACACAAAAGGGCAAATATTGTATGATTCCACATATACGAAATATCTAGAAAAAGCAAATTCATTGAGACAGAAAGTAGATCAGAGGAGGTGGGGAGAAGGGGAATAGGGAATTATTGCTTAAGGGGTACAAGGTTTCTGTTTTGGGTGACAAAAAAATTTTGTTAATGAGTAATGGTAGCACAACAGTGTAAATGCAATTAATGCTACTGAATTGTACAATTAAAAATGGCTAAAATGGCAAATTATAGTATATACATTTATCACAATTAAAAAAAAAATAAATAAATAAATAAAGAAGTTTGGAGTCATTCTAATGCATGATCCTTTATCAGAAATCAGGTTTTTTTCCTTTCCGGAAATGTTCAAGTTCTTCCTTCTCTCCCTCATTTCACAGTGATGAGCCCTGGAATACTGCAGTGGGCATTTGGTGATCGCTTTCCATCTGAAAAGCTCTTGTATGCCAGTTTCAGGAAACATTCTGGAATTATTCCTTTGTTGTTGTCTCCCTCCATTTGTTCTGTTTTGTCTTTAATCAGAACTTTCTGGATTGATTCTCCGGTTTTCTTACCTTTTCTCTTTTCTCTTCCTTCTCTGTGTCTTTTTTTCCCTACTCTCTGAGAAATTTCTTAAACTTTATCTCTAGTGAGCTATTTAAATTTTTTTTCATTATTGATTTCAAGATACCCATTTTTTTTTTTTCACATTTTGAAGCTCCTGAAATCAGGTTGTACTGCACAAATAGGGGTGCATTGCAACGCCTGTTGTCCCGGTGGCAGTCACGACTTAGCCAGCGTAGCTTGAGAGTGTTCATATGCGACCATCACCGCACGCCATCAGCTCTTAGGCTGGGCTCTGCGCATCGTTGATAACACACGTGTCAAGAAATGCCAAATCTCTTGAATAGATGAGAGAACTTTCAAAGCAACAAGGAGCTGGTGTGACCAATTTGTGCATTGTGCAGGATTGTTACTGAAGCATCGAACCTCCATTTGTCAGAAACTTCCTGCTGACTTTGAACAGATGTTTCATGACATCCAGCAATGTGTGATTCAATTGAGAAAAGAAGACACTATGCTTTAAGTCAAATAAAAAGTGCTAGTTTCAGAACTTGAACAATGGTGTCGGTAGCTCAGGGAAAAATTCCTGAGACAGTAGAAAAGCGATTGGCTAAGAAATAATGCATCATCAATACCCTGAACAGTGTGGAGAAATATATTAAATAGGGAAAAAAGATGTCAATGATTTGCAGCTGGGAAGTGGTTTCAGCAGATGCAGATTCTGAATGTGAAGTTGTTCAGGGATTTCTTGAGTAATGAATTTCACTTATATTTTCTTTTATATATATGCACAATTATAATATTTAATTGATCTCTTAAGTAATATTTAAAGAGTTTCTCAAAAGATAAAAATAAAATTTCTAAGTGTAAAATAGCTATTTAGCGCTCTTTTTTTCCCTTTCTTAATGATACACAAAAGAATGGTGTACCCTATAGTTGATGGCATCTAGATACGGATATTTTACATTTCTTAGAGCTGTTTTTATTCTGAATTTTTCTTTTAAGTGACATCGTACTCTTGTTTCATGGATCAAATATTTGCTCAACTCTTTGAGAACATTGTTTGTTTCTTTTTAAGTTTTCATTTCTATGTATAGTTTGTTTCCTCTGAGTTCCTTTTTTTCCTGCTGATGTCTGTAACTACACCTTTCATATACGAAATTTTCCTCAGAAACTCAGCTCCCATTTTGAGTTGATTTATATGCATGGTATGAGGTAGAGGTTTACTTTCATCCTTTTGCATGAAGGTATCCAGTTTTCCCAGCACCTCAACTGATCAATACTTAAAATTTAAGTACTCAAAAGCTGTTTGGGGGGAGCAGATGTAGCTCAAGTGGTTGAGCACCTGCTTCCCCATGGGACGTCCCGGGTTCCGTCCCTGGTGCCTCCTAAAAACAAAGACAAAAACAACAAGCAAACAAATGAAAAAAAAAACAAATCAGGGGAGCCCATATGGCTCAGTGGTTGAGTGCTGGCTTCCCACATACAAGTTCCCAGGTTCAATACCCACCCCACTCCCGGTACCTAAAAAAAAAAAAAAGGTAAAAAGGCTGTTTGGACATTACAAAGGTGAGGCTTGAGACTTCGGCTTTCTTGGGGGCTAGGTTTCTTCACTGAGGATACTGCCCACCCCCAGTTTCAGGATTCTTAAGTATTTTCTCTGGAATTGATCAGCTTCCCCAGAACTCTTTCCATTTCCTGCCTGGGAGGTTTCAGCCTGACAGCCATAGCGTTCAGGAAGCCACTTCTGTCCTCTGAAAAGATAGGTGAGGGGCACTTACCCAGCTAAAGATTGGGGGCAGGCCCGAAGGATGGAACTGCTTGGGGGGCAGAATGTCCACCTCCCCTCCTGCTTTCATGCTTTCCTTCACTCTTTTAGCTGGGCCTGGGGCTCCCTTTCCCTCAGCCTGCTGGAGCACTTCCAGGGAAATCAGGTTGCTTTCTATGGACTGTGTTCAGTTTACTGCTCTTTCTTCTGCTTTCCACCTTCCAAAATTGTGTTGCTATTGTCCTCCCTCCTGCTCTCTTTGTTCTGTGGGTTCATGGCCTTGGTTCATGCCTTTGCCATTTTTTCAATAGTGTTTCAGGAAGGAATAGCAGTATAAATGTAAATGTGTATGTTCTATCCACTGTTAAACAGATTCTCCTGCCTAATTGGGATGTTTTCAAATTAAGTTTATATAATTTTCTTTAAGGTTGAAGTTTCTAGATTTTTCTCTTTTTTCTCCTCACTTTATCCCCTCCAAACCATAATCATTTTATTTCATTTCATTTGGTGGGAACTGAGAAAAGAATTTAATTTAGGAATCACAGTAAGACTGAGTTCAGGATATACACCTATTCTGATACTTTATGCTTTTTGAAAGATTGTGCGTAATATGTGACAAAGACTCCAGATAAATTCAAAACTCAAGTAAGTGGGGAAAAACTAGAGAATTACATTTGGAATCCCTAAGTATATTTATGATATAATATCAATAAATTGTATAGTCAGCAAGGGAATCATTGCAGCATTGGATCATAGATTATTGAATTCAACTGATACCTGCTTAACGGGACTTTGCAGTATAAAGGATATTTGTGACACGGAATAAAATTTTGCATAACAGAACCAGGAAAGACAAGAAGAAAGGTGATCGGTGTAAACGAAGAAAGTGTAATGTATATGATGAAACAGCATCAATGATTAAGCTTTTGTCTTCTCTATCAAGCGGAATGATCTTCAAGCCAAGACAGATGCTAAGAGAGCATCTAACTGCTTAAAATGAGAGCACGGCTGTTGGCTCAAATAAATGACACCCCTGAGTCCTGAAAGAACTTGCAGATGTGATCACAGGACTAGCTGACCTGGGAGAAATAAAGGGGAATGTAGAGACAGCAAAAGACCGGAGATGGGCAAATGAGTTCCAGATTTTCCAACACAACAGGAAAGGTGACTTATGGATCTAGGCTCTGCCTAAACTTGATGTTGAGCTTAAGCAAAACACCCGAATGGATGATTAAAGGGGCTTTGTGCGTATTTATTACACAAAGTGGTGACTGCTAGGTACTATCGTGAGTTCCCTGAAATCTGAGCCCATGCCAACCAACCTTGATTCCATTTTGTAGCACTTGACTGGAAGGTCAGGAAAATATTGTAGTCAGAAATTACTTGTTTTCTCAAGGCACTTGCCAAAAGTCTCTCGTGACATCCTGTGCACAAAGGAATGTGCACTGAGTGGTTCCAGGGATCTTCCATATCCAAGAATTCACACGTGAGACCTCAGTTACAAGGGTATGGAGGGAATACAACTATCAGCACAGAAATATGCTCTGATGAGCTTTTTCTAAACTAATGAATTTTTAAAGTAAGGCAGTCACACTCAAATATCCCTGCTCACTTAACATCAGCATCTGTCCCAGTCCAAGGTGTCAGTCTCTGTTGGCCGCTTGCTGACTGTCTTGTACAAAACAATAATAAATACAGGTATTATATTATGGAAGGCTTACTAGGAACCAGGCACTGTTCTATGTGCTCACCCATATGTACTCATTTAATCCTCACTGAAACCCTCTGAAGTAAACATTATGATTAGCCTATTTCACGTATGATGAAATTGAGGCATAGAAAAGTGATGTAACTTCCCCAAGGTCAAGTGAGTGGCAGAATAGAAATTGAACTTGGATGATCTGGATCCAGAACACATTTTAAGAGCTATCTCATTTGCAGGAATTCAGATCCATTGCAAAATGAAATTGTAAATCCTGCAAAAGATGTAGGATTTCAGAAAGTCTTTCAGAGAACTGCCTGAAAGAAATTGAAAGTCAAAAGCAAAGGAAGAACCATGTGGTGGAAGATGGCCTGTGGTTAACAATACAAGTGTGAGCACGTTCTCTCATGAACTATAACCAATGTGCAACACTAATACATGGTGTTCGTAATAGGGGGGTATATGGAAAAAATATACCAAATGTAAGCTGTGGACCGTAGTTGGTGGTAATAGTCTGATGATGTTCTTTCATAATCTATAACAAATGTTCCACAACAATGCCAGGTGTTGGTGGAGCGGGTGTGGGGGGATGTATGCACGATTGTTTTATAAGCTCACAACTTCTCTAATAAAAAATATATATTAAAATGTAAAAAAAAAAACAAAAGCAAAAAGGGAGGATTTAGGAGTGTCAGACTTGTTAACTGAGAAAGAGAAAAATTGATGAAGGTGTCAAAGGACCACAGTGAGTGAGTTGGCTATCAAAGGAAAAGTGAGGACCCTGGAATAATTAATAGAGCCTACCAATATTTTTGCAAAATTGGCAGTTTTTATGATTTTTATCTGAAAGTCAAAAGTAAAATAATGAAGACTGTCATGTCATGCTCTCATACAGTTTTGTCGGAATAATTCCACCACCACCACCCCCAAAAAACTTACAACTTGATTCATTCTTTTTTCATTCTCAAAATGGATGCATGCTAACTTTGAGGTAAAATAGATTCATTTGCAAAACTGTTGGTTTTATCTTTAAGACTAACTCCAATCAAACATTATTTTCTCTATATACTAGATTTTTAAAATATGGATTTGTTTTAAGTGGCCTTTTGGGGGGTACTAATTGTGCTCAGCCAATGACCATTTATATTCCTTAAGTGGGGTTGAACAGCTGCACCCAAAGAGTTTTAGTTGATTAGTGTCAAACTGGAGATAAGTTTCCCGTGATGTACCGTGGGACTCTTGTTTTACATTTTAATCAAAGACTTAGTTGAAGATCTATTAGACATGCTTATTAAATAAGTAGACGTCAAGCTGAGAGTGATAGTTTATATGCGGGATAACAAAAGCAAGATTCACAAAAATTTCATGGGCTAGAACATGAGTTAAAATCATAAGATTAATTTAAAGCAGAAAAAAATGCTTTTAGGTTAAAAAAACCAACCAAACCAAAAAAAAAAAAAAAAAAAAAAACAATTGTTTCATGAATACCGGAAAGAAAAGAACTGGCCAGATTGCATACTCTAGCATATGATTTAGATGTTTGATGACATTCCTAGGTAAAGTTAAGCTAAGTAATCCTAGTTTACTGTGTCCTAGCTAGACTTCATCTG
>JAQZBX010094797.1:0-11986 GCA_029593785.1 Cabassous unicinctus | reverse complement strand
AAAAAAAAAAAAAAAAAGGCAAAATCTAAGTTCAGTGGGAGTAAAGGAAAGCCAAAAATGTAGATTTTGAAGCCACTGGGGATGACATAGAATGAAGTGGAAAGATGCTAAACAAATGGGGGATGGAGGTTCTAGAGGGCAAACAACAGTGACCTCTGTTCTTGGGAAATGTGATAGAAGCCAAAAGATCTGTGTGGAGCTTGCCTCAGTCCACAGTAGTGGGGTCAGGAGTATGAAAATCTTCACTTTGGAGCCTGTGAGTAGAGGAAGCAGCTATGACTAGAAGCAGCTATGACTAGAGAGGGTTCAAGGTTCCATAGTCTCCAAAGGCAGGGGAGATGTTGGAGAACATGATACAGGGGAGAGGGCCCAGGATGGGCCCTAGGGCTTACAAATACTTGCTGAGGAGAAGAGTGGGCCCAAATATTTAATATAATAAAGTGGATTCAATATGAGGGATTGTCAGTGAGTTGACTGCAGAACAGGATAGCTATCCCAGCAAAAATTATGACTGACCTGGAATCAATTGCTCTGAACTAATGGTAAATGTCTTGAATCATCTGTATTAAGCAACAGGGCTGTGACCCTTCAAATGGGCCCCTTTCTCCTGAAGCCCTCAATCTCTGGCAGTTGTTGTTGACTTTGTCTACTCATGTATAGTGCTCCCTTATCAACTTCTGCTGACTTGAGCTGTTTGCAGACAACGTCTTTAATCACATTACACTGGAGAAGAAAAGTTATTCATAAGGAAAAATGATCCATATCAATTACACAGTCAGTTTTCTTTGGTAATTTACTGAAGACAGACAGTGATGACGATGATGATATTTCAGCAGAGACATTCACTGAGAACCTATCATAAGCAGCTTTTCTACAAGGTTTGTATCCACTGTCTCATTTCATCTCTATATAATTATATATTGAACAATTCCATTTTGCAGATGAGGAAACAAAGTCTTAAGCTAAGTGATTACCCAAGGTTAAATAGCTGGAAGGTGGGAGGGCTGAACCTGCCTTCCTTTCACTGAAACACACTCTGCTGAACAGAGAAAATTCCCATCAGGAAATTTCAGAGGGTTCTGAAGTCTGTCTTGTGCTCCCAAACCACAACCAAGAGCAAGTCTTTCAGAACGTGCCAGGTCATGGCTGAAGCCTGAGGACCCTGGGGATCTCAACTCTTCTTGAAACCAGCTCCCAATTTGTCTTAGGGGAAAAAATTATACAACCTCTTCTTGGTGCTTTGGTTTCCCCAAACTGAGAAATGGGAAAAGTATTATGTACTCTCTTAAACTCTTAAGAATTTCATGAAGACATATATGAAAGCTATTTGGAAACAAAAGGGCCATGCAGTCAGGCTGTCTAAAATCCAAATGTCATTTTGAAGTTAGTATTTTTAATTTAGAGTCAGCTGCCTTAACAGGTACAAACCTAAAAGTCCTGGTCAGTTCTTGGAGAAGGAAAAGCAAATGACAGGGTAAGCAGCAGACTTACCAGCAGTAGTCCAGCAGATGTGGAGGCAGGACGGGGATGTACACGTGCTGCCAGTACATGGGGTAGAGCATTGCGGCAGACCCATGGATGCAGGCAGTCAACTGCAACAGAAGCACAGAGATTCAGGACGGAAAAATCCAAGTGAGGAAACACTAGCACTTGGATTTCAGCAATAAAATTAAAAAGCATAATTATCAACCTATCTAAAACCATAAGCTGAAAATCTGGATAAGTAATTCTAAGTTTAATTTAATTTCTAAATTAAATCACCCCAATTAAAATTAATAAGACCTTTCTTTTTTAAAGAAAAATCTTTTTTTTCCCTTGTTATAAAGCTAATGCACAATTATAGTTGAAAAGTTAGAAAATGGAGAAAGAGTAGTGACCATCTGAATATAATTTAACATTTTGGGATATTATACAAACATACACTTAGGTTTCCTTTTTAATAAAATTGGAATTACTGTAAATATGGTTTTCTTTTGCTTTTTTTTTTTTTAACTTAACATTACAGGATATTTTCCCACATACCTAATATTCTTAGAAAATATAACTTTTAATGATTGTATAATACTTTATTCAATAAACTTCCCATACTATATTTAACCATTCTTCCACCATTAAGTTACACATAATCAGATCTTGTCAACAATTTTTCTATATGGTTCTTAGAAGTAGAATTAAGAGACAAAGATTATACATACTTTAAAGCACTTAATAAATATAATAATATAAATATTGTAAATTACAAATATAATAAATAGATGAAGGATAGAGGCTGTTTATAATCCCTCAGCTGTGTACTGGGATGCTGACCTCCCTGCCTCTCACTAGCACTGAGCATTATAGTCAAAGTAGTAGCTTTAGAATTGTATCTTTCTTTCTTTTATTTTTATTATCTTGATCTTGACTGAGGCTGAACACTTTGTCATGTTTCTTGCCTATATTTCTTAGGTGAATGGTCTGTTTGTATTCTTAGCCTATTTTTTCTGAGTGTTAGGTTTTTTGTCATTTTTATTGATTTACAAGCAAGCACCGATGATGTGCAAATGCTAATCCTTGTAATTTTTTGGACAGTAATTTAGCCTTATTTAATTTTCTTTGAATTATTGGGTGAAGAGACAGTTTAAACAATTACATAGACAAATCTTTTCCTTCATAATGGTTATCCACTGCTTTTATACTAAGAAAGTCCTCCACATCTTTCCCCCAGCGTTTAACTCTTTAATCCATGTGGAATTAATTTAGGTTTAAGAACTGAGGTGAGAATTTATTTTTTTCTACGTAGTTAATCAACTGCCCTAAGCACTATTTCCTGACTAATCCTTCCTTTCCCCATCCTTTTGACATGCCCTCTATTTCATATCCCTCCCCCCATCCCTTTTTCAAGCGCCACACACATCATAACAATCACAATTTGATACAATTTAAAATTTAGGAAACAAAGATAATATAATGGGACAAAATTGCTGCAAAATTCAGTATAGTGAAAGAAGGAAGAAAGCCAACACCTTTGGAGATATGGCTATGAAGTGACAAAAGCCAACAACTCATGTTTCTTTTTGTCTTTTTTCCTTTAATGTTTCTTTGGTTTCTCGGAAGTCTGTTCCCAGGAGGACTTTGCTTCTTTTGGAAGCTGTTAACTGGCTTTTGCTGACAGAAGGACATTTACGTGGGGAACGAATGACGTACCAAGGCCCAGTTAAAAGAATCCCAGAGGTTAGTGTAACATGAACAGCTTTAAATCGGATATTCTGCTGATGTTTTACAGTTCTGAGAGCTGTGTATTAAAGCCACGGCTGGTGCTTTTTCCCCCCTATTTCTTCCAGACCCTGTCCTTTAAATCAGGTACACACATGCCACATACAGGAGATGATCCAACAAGGTTACTCAAGAGCTGTTCCCAGCAACTCTGACGAGGCTCATAGGTTTAATCCATCCTTTCCCGAACCATTTTGGTGAGTTTCTCTATAAAGGAGGCTGTCATCTATACATGAGCAAGCCCTTCAGGGTGAGAAGAGATGAAACATCTTTGCTAGTGTTGAGTGGAGAATGAACCAAATTTACTCCTGAAGTCAGGCTGAAGGGTTACACTGGCCTCGGGCCCCAAGCCCTTTCTGTCCATCTTTTACCCAGCTGCCAGGGCGCTCTTACAAAAGTGCAGGTCTGGTCACATTACTCCCTACTCAGACGTCTATCCTGGCATGTTTGGAACACACAGGTCTCCATGAGCACGTCCCTGTCTAACTAGCAGGTCCCTGTCTGATCTCTGGCCACAGACTCTACTGTCTTCCCCAAGTTTATCCTTAGAATAAACCATCTGCACACAAAGAGTTATATGCTACTTTCCCTCCCCTTTCTCTTATACTCTCCCCTAAACTGACCTGGACTTAGGCCCACTGCAAACTTCTCTTCTCTCAGGTCTCTGCTCAGCCCTCCCTTCCTCTGCGAAGCCTAGCATGGCTCCACTGGCATAAGTGTCCATTATATTACAAGACTATAGCTTTCTGCATGTTTTCCCCCTCATGAAAGTACAGAAAGACCCTGTTTCTCTTTTCATCTCCATGTTCTCAGTGGCACAACTTGTAATATACATACTAGTAACTATAAATTCAATGTTTCCTGAATTTAAAAACAAAACAAAACACAATTTCTACTTATGTTCACAATATAAGGATAGTGGCCTGGCTTTTAACAGTGTTAGACCAATATTTTCATGGATCTCACTGAATAGGAAATATGACTCAAATTCCAAAGCAATAACAGCAAGCTTAGATATACAAATATGCCATTTTTGGAGAATCAAGTCATTCATTTACCTACCTATTCGTGCAATGATAAGCCTGCTCTATAACTCTACAGCACATCAAATAAATAAATAAAAGCACTTCAAAATCTATAAGGTGCCATACAAATATAAGGTGACCTCATCATCATGAATTTATTTGTGATTCTGTCTGAAAAAGTCATTCATCAAAATTGTTCTGGTTGAGACAGAATTAGATTACCTGCATCTTTTTGGCTTAAATTTGTTTGGGTCAAAATCTTATTTCATGTGATAAAATGGAGTGCTTTTTAATGTCTCCTTAACCTCAAAAGAAAACCTTCTAAGCTAAATGCCAAGATTTAAAAATTATATCCCATATAAAAATCAAGCTTTATAAGGTGTTTGATCATTTCATTAGCGGGTTTTCTAAGAGCCAAATCTCTACAATTGGGGTAAAATGCATTCATCCATTTGATTAAGAAAACAAACAAACAAAAAAGGGAATTGTTTGGCTCTTTTCCAAAATATTAAATGGCATAAACAATATGCATCGTTATTTAGGATTAGTGGCTAAGTGAATTATGAGAAAACTTTTAGGATATATCTATGCTTAACCAGAAATAACATATTATGTTCTATAAATTATCACTAGTCACTTATTTTAAAAATAACTCTAAAATGCCATTGCTAAATATAAGGACCCTAAAGGCCTTAGCTCATTTCTTACAGAATACAAAATTTAAAAGTAATGAAAGTATACAATTTGAAATGTAGTCAACAAAGGGTTATTGTAAATATTTAATTGAAGCGCAAGTTGAAGAAAATGATCCTATCAGAATCTTACTTGGTGAGAGAATAGAAAGATAGTATGTGTAAAATTTGCCCAAAGTCATTAGTCACAATGAATATTCATCAGAAGCCAATTATCAATTCCATTTAATGACACCCCAAAAGATTTTTCCCTGAAGCAGCTGAACAGTCTAAGACTCCAGACAAAAGTAGACAAATTATACAGCTACCAGTCAGCCTAGCCAGGACACAGATTGTAAGGTAAACCATTGGTGGGTTTTTGAATGCACTTTTGCAAATTTTGTCCTCAATTAAAGGTACACAAAGTCAGTTATATCTTGGAGCTTTTATAGATGGCTCCATTTATTTCATTCAAAGCAAAAATAGAGAAAGGGAGAAGGCAGCAGGGATAGGACATGAATGGCGAGAGATCAATGATAGAGTTGAAAAAAATCACAAGGACATATTTATTTTCAGTTAAAGGTATTTCTCAGCGATAATGCCCAGATTGTAACAATCTTAGATTCCAGTGCTTCGGCTGATTCCTAATGGTAGCTCTGCAATTTAACATGGAATAAAAAAAAGAATCCCAACAGTATGCATACCAGGTACCATGTTAGGGGTCTGGGACCTTGCAAAGTATTATTTTATAGGGACAGATAGAGGTATGTATGTGTGTTTATGTAATTATAAACATCACATTTCACAGATAAGGAAACAGTCTCAGAGATTAAATTACTTGCCCAAGGTCACACTAAGCTAGTAAGTGACAGAACTGGGACTAAAGCCAGGTCTGTCAGACTATAATGGCCATTGTATTTCCATAATGCATAAATTAACTAAATATGTTTTTTATTGAGTGACTATTTTGTGCCTTACACTGTCTGAGGATATTGAAACAGATGAGATATTGTCCCTGGCAACACTGCCAAATTATGTAGAAATGTGTTTGCTTTGCTGTTAGATGACCAAATATCTGGGGGCAAGGTACCAATAAAATAAAACAATCATTTTTAAAACAAACTCAGATTTGATAACTTCCTGCAGATTAGTTACATTTTACTAAGGCAGGGGTTCTTAATAAGGGGCCTGCGAGCTTGAATTGGAACAAAAAAAAAAAACATTATTCTTGTGGGGACGTGTTGGTGTGGGTGTGATATATTCATTAAATAACACACAGCATAGTGTGGACTTAGTAAGGGGTCTGTGGTTTTCACCTGACTGGCAAAGGGGTCCATGGAACAAAAAACGTTAAGAATCCCTGAACTAGGGTGTTACAGTATCTTTAATTCACAGGAAATTCTAGACAATGAAGTGATTGCTGATTACTAATCAAAGGGGAATATTTAAATCTCATTTGGGGACGTATGTATTTGAAAGTCTTGCTGTCTGTCATGTTCTCTTTCACAAATTTGCATGGAAACTTCCACTAACTCTCTTGTGATCTGAGCAAGCCACTTTCTTTCCTGTGTCTCAATTTCCCTACCTGTAAAATGAGAGGCTGGAGCACATGATCTCTGTGCCCTCTCAACCGCGCCTGTGACAACTTATGAACTTATGATTCTAGAGGAACTGCCATCCTTTGACATGAAGAATGTCTCTCCTCTGTTCCAGTCTACTTTCTGGGCTAGCTAGAATGACTAAGTACAAGTAAAACAGGGTCCATCTCAATGTAAGTCTTGCTACTGAGGCCCACCTGGAATTCATATGCCCTCTAGAAATATCACTTTTCAGATACCCTAGCTTCATCATCTGACTGTGAAAAGCACAGCCTTCCTCCATGTTTGGTTCCTGGTAATCTGAAGATTCTAGAGGTAGATGACTTTAGGAGACCAAGGGCATGGGACTAAAAATGTGAGCTCCTCAAGGACAGAGACCACATTTGACTCCTCTCCTTAATTCTTACTACACCTGACACAGTGCAGGTACTCAGTAAATGTTTGGATAATGTTAAAATGCCCCTAACTTAACATTATGAGGAATGGTAGGCAAGACAAACGGCATTTAACAAATTGGAACTGCTTAATACATTACAACTAGAAGCCATCGGTTTCCAAAAGGTATTGCAATTCCAAGTTCTAACCGCTAGAAGAAGACAAAATCAGATGGTCACAGTCATTCTTCACACACTATAACTCAGAATGATAAAAGATCAAATTGACATTTACTTCACAGGGTTAGAAGTATTTGGATTTCTCCTCTGAACTAAACACCAGGGTATTGATAAAACGAAGAGTAAGAAAAAATACCAGATTACTAACATCTAAATTTTTTTATTATTATTAGAGAAGTTGTAGGTTTACAGAAATATCATGCAGAAAATACAGAGTTCCCATATATCCCCCTCACACATGCAGTTTTCCCTATTATTAACAATTTGTATTAGTGTGGAATCTTTGTTACAAATGAAGAAACAATATTATTCTAATTATACTACTAACTATAGTCCATAGTTTACATTGGGGTTCACTGTGTTGTATAGGCCTATGTTGGTATAAAATTTTTATTCTAGTAACATATACTCTAAAATTTCCCCTTTTAACCACATTCAAATATATAATTTAGTGGTGCTAACTGTGTTCACAATGTTGTGCTACCATCACCACCATCCATTACCTAAACATTTCTAGCATCCTAAACAGAAACTCTGAATCAATTAATGCTTAATAAATTCTCCTTTCTCCACCCCCACCCTGGGTATTGATAACCTGTATTCTAGTTTCTGACTCTAAGAATTTGCTTATTTTAATTATACATATCAGGAAGATCACACAGTATTTGTCGTTTTGTGTCTGGTTTATTTCATTCAACATGATGTCTTCAAGGTTCATCCATGTTGTTGCATGTATCAGAATTTCATTCGCTTTTAAGGCTGAATAATATTCCATTGTATGTATATACCACATTTTGTTTATCCATTCATCGATTGATGGACACTTGGGTTTCTTCCATTTTTTGGCAATTGTGAATAATGTCATAATGACCATCAGTATACAAATATCTGATCAAGGCCCTGCTTTCAATTCTTTTGGGTATATATCTAGAAATGGGATTGCCTGATCATATGGTACATCTATGTTTAAAACTTTTCTTTTATCACACACAAATATAGCATTTTTGCTTATTATATCTTGCCATTATTTAACATTATACTAGATGTCCTAGCCAAAAAAAAAAATAAATAAATAAATAAAAGGCATAAAGGTAGAAAAGGACAAAAAATATTTTCATTATTAATGATATCTAAATTTAAAAATCTAAGAATATATATGAACTATTAGTACTAATAAGAGAGATCAAGTATATAATTTAGAATTCTAGATGCAAGTTTAGAAGACCTACCTGAAAACAGCTTAAACAATGAGGAGATTCATTATATGACATAATAGGAAGTCCAAACTTCCAAAAGCAGCTTTAGGGTTAATTTACCAGTATTGTGTTTCACTGCTATTTACTTATTTTTGCATGTTGATCTTGTATCCTGCCACTTTGCTGAACTTGTTTATTTGCTCAAGTAGCTTTGTTGTAGACATTTCAGAATTTTCTAAATATACAATGTCATCTGCAAATAGTGAGAGTTTTACTTTCTTTTCCAATTTGGATGCCTTTTTTTTTTTTCCTTGTCTAGGTGCTCTACCTAGAACTTCTAGTGCAGTGTTGAATAACAATGGTGACAGTGGGCATCCTTGTCTTGCTCCTGATCTTAGAGAGAAAGCTTTCAACCTTTCCCCTTTAAGTATGAGGTTGGCTGTGGGTTTTTCATATATGCCTTTTATCATATTGAGGAATTTTCCTTCTATTCCTATCTTTCAAAGTGCTTTTATCAAGAAAGGATGTGGGATTTTGTCTAATGCCTTTTCTGCATCGATTGAGATGATCATATGTTTTTTTCCTTCAATTTATTAATTTTGTTTATTACTTTGATTTTATGTTGAATCACCCTTGAATAGCAGGAATAAATCCCACTTGGTCATGATGTATAGTCTTTTGATATGTTGGATTCTATTTGCAAGCATTTTGTTGAGAATTTTTGCATCAATTTTCAATAGAGAGACTGATCTGTAATTTTCTTTTCTTGTAGCGTTTTTATCTGGCTTTGGTGTTAGAGTGATGTTGGCTTCATAAAATGTATTGGGTAATTTTCCCTCCTTTTCAATTTTTTGGAAGAGTTTAAACAAGATTGGTATTATTTCTTCTCAAAATGCTTGGTAGAATTCACCTGTGAAGCCATCTGGTCCTGGACTTTTCTTTGTTGGGAGATTTTTGATGATGGATTCAATTTCTTTAAATGTGATTGGTTTAAGTTCTTGTATTTCTTGTACTGTCAGTGTAGATTGTTTGTGCATTTTTAGGAATTTGTCCATTTTTCATCTAGGTTGTCTAGTTTATTGGCATATAGTTTCTCATAATATCCTCTATGATCCTATTTATTTCTGTGGGGTCAGTTGAAACTCTCCCCCTTTAATTTCTGATTTTATTTATTTGCATCTTCTCTCATTTTCTTTGTTAGTTTAGCTAGGGGTTTGTCAATTTTATTGATCTTCTCAAAGAAATGGCTTTTGGTTTTGTTGATTTCCATATTGCTTTTTTTATTGTTCTCAATTTCATTTATTTCTGCACTAACCTTTATTATTTTATTTCCTGCTTGCTTTGGGAATGGTTTGCTGTTCTTTTTCTAGTTTCTCCAGTTGTTCAGTTAGATCTTTAATTTTTGTTCTTTCTTCTTTTTTAATAGAGGCATTTAGGGCTATCAATTTCCCTCACGAGACTGCTTTTGCTGTACCCAGTAAGTTTTGATAAGTTGTGTTCTCGTTTTCATTCATTTCAATATATTTACTGATTTCACTTGCAATTTCTTCTTTGACCTACTGATACAAGAATGTGTTGTTTAGCCTCCACACATTTAAAAATTTACTTCTTTCCTGTCTATTATTGAATTTCACTTTCATTCCATTATGATCTGAAAAGGTGTTTCGTATAATTTCAATCTTTCTATATTTGTTGAGAGCTGCATTGTGCCCTAACATGTGGTCTATCCTGGAGAAAGATGCATGGGCACTTGAGAAGAATGTATAACCCAATAAGTGTGGGTGCAATGTTCTGTATATATCTGTTAGGTCTAGCTAGTTTATCATATTGTTAAAGTTCTGTTTCCTTGTTGATCTTCTGTCCAGTTGTTCTATCTAATATGGTAGGAGTGGTGTGTTGAAGTCTCCAAATATTATTGTAGAGATGTCTATTTCTCCCTTCAGTTTTACCAGAGTTTGCCACATGTATTTTGGGATACCCTAGCGAGGTGCATAGATATTTATGACTGTTATATCTTCCTGGTGGATTTTCCCTTTTATTAATATATAATTGCCTTCTATATCTCTTACGGCTTTTTTGCATTTAAAGTCTGTTTTGTCTGATGTTAGTATAGCTACCCCTGTGTAGCAGTTTGATATTGTTTATGAATTCCAAAACTAAATATTGGATTATGTTTGTGAACTGGTCTTTTCCTCTGGGCATATTGTATTGGATTCAGAGGTTTCACTCTTACTTGATTAAATTATGAGTAAGGCTTTGATTGGGCCATGTCAGTAGGATGCTGAGTCCCCACCCCTTTGGTGGGTGGGGACTCAGAGAAAATGACATGGCAGAGGAGGAGTTTGGAGTTTTGATCCAGGAAGTAAGTGCACAGAGAAGCAGATACGTGAGGAAGGAGAGAAGGCTCCATTAGACACGGCAGAGGCCCTAGGAAGAGAGACGAGCTGTTAGCCTGATAGTCTACAGCTGGCCTTGTGGAGCGAGCAGAGCAGCTGAGCCCAGAGAGAAGTGAACCCTGGGAGAGAGACAAGAGTTATGCCAGCCTACAGCTGCTATTGGAAGAAGCTGGGACCATGGAGCCTTAAGAGGAAGAGGAAGCCTGAACCCTCGCATTCACATTCAACGATATTACTGTAAGTGCATTATTTACTTCCACCATTTTAATCTTTGGTTTTCATGTCATATCTTGTTTTCATCTGTCTTTTTACTCTTTTGGTTACCCTTTCTGCTATTCTTTCTTTTATACCCTCTTCTAAGTCTCTCTCTCCCGTCTTTTTCCTTCAGTCTGTAAGGTTTCCTTCAATATTTCCTACAAAGGTAGATTCTTTTTCATAAACTCTCTTAGTTTCTGTTTGTTTGTGAATGTTTTATATTCACCCTCACAATTTTGCTGGATAAAGAATTCTCGGCTGGCAGTTTTTCTCTTTCAGTATCCTAATTATATCATACCACTGTCTTTTCCCCTCCATGGTTTCTGATGAGAAATCCACACTAAGTCTTACTGGGCGTCCCTTGTATGTGATGGTTTGCTTCTCACTTGCTGCTCTCAGAATTTTCTTATTTTCTGAGTAGTATGTGACTTGGAGTAGGCCTATTTGCATTTATTCTGATTGGGGTATGCTGTGCTTCTTGGATATGTAAGCTCATTTTGTTCACATGAGAGTTGGGAAATTTTCAGCTATTATTTCCTCAAATACTCTTTCAGCTCCTTTTCCCTTCTCTTCTCCTTCTGGAACTCCCATGACATTTATATTATTTCATTTCATGTTATCATTCAACTCCCTGAGCCCCTGCTCAATTTTTTCCATTCTTTTTTCTCTGTTCTTTTCTCTCTTCAATATCAGCTGTTCTTTCTTCTGTATTACTTATTCTTTCCTCTATCATTTTGAGTCTGCTGTCATGTGACTCTAATATGTTTTTGATCTCACATATTGTGTCTTTCATTCCCATGAGCTCTGTACTTTTCTATTCAGGTTCTAAAATTCTTTGTGCTCTCTCAGTGTCTTCTTGATGTCCTTTATCTCTTTAGCCATATTGTCTTTCTTTTTTTTAAATTTATTTTTTATTTTTTTTAATTTATTTTTTATTTTATTTCTCCCCCCCTTGCTGCTTGTGCTGCTGTGTCCATTC
>JAQZBX010094796.1:0-11986 GCA_029593785.1 Cabassous unicinctus | reverse complement strand
TCTTTTGCATTGGATTACCCATTTTCCAAGCACCATTTATTGAAGAGATCATTCATTTCCCATTGAGTGGATTGGCACTCTTTTCAAAGAATTGTTGAGAGAATGCAGAAGATGGTGACAGATTAGGTGGGCACTCACCATCTCTCTTGAGGAGGGTGGCTGATTGGGGACCAAATCCTGCCTGGGTGGTCTGTTCAGGAAGCCCACAGAGTGAGAACCATGGGGACATCGATCTGGAGGGAACTGAATGGCAAGGTGGATTGCTCAGCTGGAAATCGTAGATGCAGATGGCTAAGCCCCACCATCAGGGCAAAGGGCTACTGTGAGTCCTAACTCCCACTGGCAACCCAGTCAGAGGGAGCATACTCCGAGAGTGGGAGGGTTCTGGCAGAGGGTGAAGAGGGGTTTCCTTTCTGTGAGTTTGGCTGCCTGGATGCCCTTGTAGCTTTGGGGAGCAAACCAGCTGGCTTGAAGTGGTGCCAGGCTGAGAGGAGAGGAGAATCTGCTGAGGGTGCCTGATTTACCTAACAGCCCTGGGATACAGAGGCTTGGCTCAGGAGGGGGTGAATTCAGCCAATTTTATAGTTCTGTGCTAAGGAGTATCAGAATTTCAGCTCCCCTGGGGGTGGGGACCGGCAGTGGGAAGTGTTTGATAAGTTTCCATGAGCCTATTTAAGGTTCCCTCAGTGGACAGGGACTGTCTAGAAGAGGCCTTCTTTGGGTCCCTTATTTCTCCTAAAACAAAAAAAAAGGTTCCTTAAAAAATTTTAACTTAGTTTAATCGCTAAAATATACTTCAAAACCTGCAGATAGAAGCCTACAGAGTAATTAATTGATGAACATAGGCAGGCTGAGAGGCTCCACAAGGACCCAAGAAGGAATGCTGTTCTTCCTTAGCTTTGTTTGATGGCTTGCTTGTGGGTTTGTTTAGTTTTTCTTTGTTTGCTTGTTTCTTGCTTTTCTTTCCTCTTTCCTCCCCTGCCAACTTTTTTTAAAATTAGGTGCTGCTATCTTGTTTCTTCTTTGTTGTGCTTCATCTTCCTTGATTTTCCACTCTCTGTGTATATTGATTTTGCCTACCAATGCTATCTCTTTTCCTTCCTTCATCTTTCTACCTTCTGCAATAAGTTGTGGTTCTTACATTCCACTTTTTTTCATTAGTCCTCAACTTCATGAGAATCGATTTCTATCTTGTCTATTTTGTTTTCTTTATTATTATTATTATTAACTTTTTTTCTTTCAGCCCTTTCTTTGCTCTTTCTCTCTCTCCTCATAATTCTGGCCTTTTAAATCATTCTATATATTTTTCTTTATTTGGTTTCCCATTCCAATGGAGGTATTCCACTTTTTTCACCCTGTTATTCTACACTGCCTAAATGAGTTAAATATTCATTTTACTAAGTCTTATATGGCCCCTATTCTAATTTTTATCAATATTACTATTATTCTTTTTCCTTTCTTACCTCTTTGGATTCATCTGGCCCACATCTTTTTCCATCAAAGGAACATAGAAAAAAGTAAGGAAATAGAACAAGAAGAACAAAGTGTCAAATAGAAAACTTAAAACACACACAAAACCACCAGTTAAATAAAACTCTATAGAAGAAAGAGAAGCTAATCACCTGAATAAACCCATCAAGATAAAATGATGACTGGAGGGAAACAAAAAATTGCAAACCATACTGAGAAACAGGAAGACATGGACCAGTCCAATGAACAAAAAAAAAGTCAGGAAGAGATGCAGAACAATGAAAAAACTAATCAAATCTGCCCAAACAAATATCATGGACCAACTTAATGAAGTGAAGGAGAGATTAAGGATATTAAGAAGACACTGGGAAAACATACTGAAGAAATTATAAACATACATAAAAATATAATGGATATGATAGTGATGAATGGCACAATCCAAGAAATCAAAAAGGCACTGAATTCACATAACAGCAGTTTGAACAAGCAGAAGAAAGAATTAGTGATGTGGAAGAGAGTAAATCTGAAACCAAACAGATAATAGGACAGATAGATAAAAAGATAGAAAAAATCCAGGAGGGACTTAGAGAATTAAACGACAACAAAAAATGCACAAACATACGCATTATAGGCAAATAAGAAGGAGAAGAGAAGGGAAAGTGAACAGAAGGAGTGTTGAACTAAATAATGGCTGAAATCTTCCCAACCCTGTTGAAGGAGATGGATGTATATGTCCAGGAAGCACAGTGTACCCCAAACAGTATAAATCCCAACAGGCCTACTCCAACATATAATTAACAAAATGTCCAATACTCAAGGCAAAGAGAAAATATTGAAGTCAGCAAGAGAAAAGAGAACCATCACATACAAGTGAAACACAAGATTAAGTGCTGATTTCTCATCTGAAACCAAGGAGGCAAAAATACAGTGGTATGACATAGTGAACGTACTGTAAGAAAAAATCTTCAAGCCACGATTTCTCTATCTAGCAAAGCTGCCATTCAAAAATGATGGAGAGTTCAAAATATTCACAGATAAGCAGAAATTAAGAGACTATGCCAATAAGAAACCTGGACTTCAAGAAATACTAAAGAAAGTTCTACAGGTTGAAAGAAAAAACAGGTGAGAGAGAGTTGGAGGAGAGTGTAAGAACAACTAAAGGAGAAAAAGAAATAAAAACAACATATGATGCATTTAAACCCAAAGAAAACATAGTTGATGTAAGAAATTCATTAAGAAGAATAACACTGAATGTTAATGGACTAAAATCACCAGTCAAGAAACACAGATTGGCAGAATGGATGATGAAATATGATCCATCTATATGCTGTCTACATGAAATCCACCTTAGACCCAGGGATTTCAGGAGGCTGAAAGTGAAGTGCTGGAAAATAATTTTACAAGCAAACAAAAACCAGAAAAGGACGAGAGTAGCTATCCTAATATCAGATAAAATAAACTTTAAATGCAAAACTATTGTAAGAGACAAAGATGGACACTATATATTAGTAAAAGGGGTAATCTTTCAAAGAGAGAAAAATCATAACCATTTATACACCCAATCAGAGTGCCTCAAAATACATGAGGCAAACACTGGAGAAACAAAGTGGAGAAATAAATGCCTCTGCAATTATATTGGGGGAATTTATTCCACAATTATCACAATTAGACCGAACATCTAGGCAGAGAATTAATAAAGAAACAAAGACTCTGAATAATACATTAGAGGACCTGGGTCTAATAGATATATACAGAATGCTACACCCATATAGAGAAGGATATAAATTTTTATCAAGTGCACATGGATCATATATCAAGATAGACCACATGCTAGGCCACAGAACAACTCTCAATGAATTAAAAAAGATTGAGATTATACAAAGTAATTTATTTGACCAAAATGGGATTAACCTGGAAATCACTAAGGGCCAGAGAACCAGATTAGGTACAAAGATTTGGAAGTGAAACAACCCACTCCTAGACAAACAGTGGGTCAAGGAGGAAATCTCAAAAGAAATCAGTAACTACCTTGAAATGAATGAAAATGAGAAAACAACATAGCAAAACCTATGATATGCAGCCAAAGCTGTATTGAGAGGGAAATTCATAGCCATAAATGCATTTATTACAAAAGAAGAAAGAGCTAAAATTGAAGAACTAACTGCATACCTGGAGGAATTGGAAAAGCAATAACAAACTAACCCAAAAGTAAGTACAAAAAGGAAATAACAAAGATTAGAGCAGAACTAAATGAAATAGAAAATAAGAAAGCACTAGGAAAAATAAACAAAACCAGATGCTGGTTCTTCGAGAAAAAATCAATAAAATTGACAAACCCTTAGCCAGACAAACAAAGAAAGAGAGAGAGCAGATGAAAATATGCAAAATGAGGAATGAGGAAGGGGATATCAGTATTGACCCCACAGAAATAGAGTATCATAAAAGGATACTTTGGAAAATTATATGCCAACAAGAATGATAATTTAAAGGAAATGCACAAATTCCTAGAAACTCACAAACAGCCTACATTGATGAAAGAAGAAATTGATGACCTCAATAGTCCAATTACAAGTAAAGAGATAGACTCAGTCATTAAAAACCTCCCAACTAAGAAGAACCCAGGACCAGATGAATTCACAGCTGAATTCTACCAAACATTACAGAAACAGCTAACAGCAATCCTTGAGCTCTTCCAAAAAATAGAAGAAGAAGGAACATTGCCTAAATCATTATATGATGCCAATATTACCTTAATACCAAAGCCAAACAAAGATACCACAAGAAAGGAAATTACAGACCAATTTCTCTAATGAATGTAGATGCTAAAATCATCAACAAAGTACTTGCTAATGACATTCAAACTAATTATACACCATGACCAAGAAGATTTCATCCAGGGTATGAAATGATGGTTCAACATAAGAAAATCAATCAATATAATACACCACATAAACAAATTGAAAGGAAAAAATTATAGAATCATCTCTATAGATGCAGAAAAAGATTTTGACAAAACACCGCACACTTTCCTGCTAAAAACAATGTAAAAGATAGGAATTGAAGGAAACTTTCTGAACATGATAAAGGGTTTAAATGAAAAACCCAAAGCTAACATCATCTTCAATGGTGAAATCCTAAAAACCTTCCCTCTGAGATTGGGAACAAGACAAGGATGTCCACTATCACCACTCCTATTTAATATTGTCTTAGAAGTACTTGCTTCAGCACTGAGGCAAGAAAAAGATATAAAAGGCATCCAAACTGGAAAAGAAGAAGTAAAAATTTCATGATTTGCAGACTACATGATCCTATATGTAGAATCCCCTGAGAAATCTACAAGAAGTCTCCTAGAACTTATTAAGGAGCTCAGTAACATTGCAGACTATAAGATCAATGCTCAAAAATCAGTAGCATTTCTGAACACCAATAATGAGCAATCTGAGGAGGAAATCAAGAAAAAAATACCATTTACAATAGTAACTAAAAGAATCAAATAACTAGGAATATATTTAACTAAAGATGCAAAGGACTTATATACAGAAAACTACCCAACACTGTTAAAGGAAATCAAAGAAGACTTAAATAAGTGGAAGAATATTCCCTGTTCATGGAGAGAAGGAATAAACATCATCAAGATGTCTATCCTACAAAAAACTAATTTACAGATTTAATGCAATCCAAATAAAAATCATCACTGTGTTTTTAAGGAACTGGAAAAAGTAAGTACAAAATTTATTTGTAAGGGTAAGAGGCCCAAATCGCCAATGACATATTGAAAAAGAAAAATGAAGTCGGAGGTATCACATTACCTGTCTTTAAAACATACTACAAAGCTATAGTGTTTAAAACCACATGGTTTTGGAACAAGGATAGACATACTAACAAATGGAACTGAACTGAGAGTTCTGATATAAATCCTCCCATATACAGTCATCTGATATTTGACAAGGCCACCAAACCAACTCGGATGGGAAAGAATGGCCTCTTCAACAAGTGGTGCGTGGAGGACTGGATATCCATATCCAAAGAATGAGAGAGGAACACCATCTCACACCTTAAACAAAAATAAACTCAAGATGGATCAAAGGTCTAAATATAAGAGCCAAGAACATAAAAACTTTGGAAGATAATGTAGGGAAGCATCTACAGGACCTTGTAATAGGAAATGGTTTCATGAACTTCACACCTAAAGCATGAGCATCAAAAGAAAAAATAGATAAATGTGATCTCCTCAATATCAAAAACTTTTTCACCTCAAAGGATGTTATGAAGAAAACAAAAAGGCCACCTACCCAAAGGGGGAAAATATTTGGCAACTGTATATCTGATAGGAGCCTAATATCCTGCATATATAAAGAAATCCTACACCTCAAAAATAAAAAGACAAACTATTTTAAAAATGGTCAAGCGACCTGAAAAGACACTTCTCTAAGGAAGAAATACAAATGGTTAAAAAACAAATGAAAAAATGCATGACATCACTAGCTGTTAGGGAAATGCAAATGAAAACTACAATGAGATACCATTTTACACCGATTAGAATGGTGGCTATTGAAAAAACAGCAGACTGTAAGTGTTGGAGAGGATGTGGAGGAATGGGAACCCTCACCCACTGCTGGTGAGATTGTGGAATGGATCAGGCACTGTGGAGGACAGTTTGCTGGTTCCTCAAAAAACTACCTATAGATCTTCCATATGATTCAGAGATTCCACTGCTGGGTATATACCCAGAAGAATTGAAAGCAAAGACACAAACATTTATATGCACATTAATGGTCATAGCGGCATTTTTCACAATTGCCAAATTTGGAATCAGCCCTGGTGCCTATCAACAGATGAATGGATAAGCAAAATGTGTTACATACATACAATGGAATATTACTCAGCTGTAAGAAGGAATAAAGTGCTAAGACATGGAATAACATGGATGAATCTTGATGACCTTATGTTGAGTGAAGCAAGCCAGGCATTGAAGAATGAGCGGTACATGACTCACTGATATGAATTAAGGAAATTGAGTAGTCTCTGAGAACTATTGTCTAAAGATAGTTTTACAAGAAAGAGAAAGAGAAGAGAAATTTTTGAGCCATCACCCATCCACCCTAATCTATAGTAAAGTGATACAGTGTATTTGCATATTGAACGGATAGGAGAGGTGGGTAGGGATATTATTGCGTTTGGTGGTGCAGGGTTGAGAGGTGCGTAGATTGGGAAGGGTGGGTTAGAATACCCAGGATACTGGGAGGAAAGATGGGAGAGGGACCAGACGAACACTTGGGATTTGTGGATATGAAATTGAAAGTACAGAGATGGGAGTGCTCTTACGGCAATATGACAAGAAAGTGTCTCTGGTTTAGTGTGTTGGTTGGGGGGGTGTATTTGGGATAGGGCACATCTGGTACCGGCTTCAAGGAGTGTGTGAGTGTTCATCCTGTAATAATGTTTTGTTTCAGTGTGTGAAAACCCACACAATGACCAGAAAGATGATGGAATCCAATCTTTGGGGGGACCGATTTGCTCAGGAATATAAAGGTGGGTGTCTCTTATGAGCAAGGGTGGTTCCTAATAGGGAAGGAAAAACCAGTGTGTCAAGACCTCTTGTTGCATGTAACTATGAATCTTGTCATCCAGTGAGTCAAGGCAAGGGGTCGTCATGGGTCCCGGGGGGATGGGGAGGAAGGAACAAAATAGATCACACTGGGGATTTTTAGTGGTCAGTGGAAATATTTTTCATTACCTGACATTGATGGACACAAGATATGGTAAATATCATCAAAATTTATAAAAGTGTACGGTGTAAAATGTAAACCATACTGTAAAGCATTGACAATGTTTAGTAGCTATGTTTCACTATCTGTATAACAATTATATCAATGCTACCATACACATGCAGAAAGGTTTTATATGGGATAAGGAATGGGGGAGGAGGTTGGTTATATTATAGTCTCTTTTATTCTGTGTGTGACGTTGCTGTGATCTAAAACATTTGAAAATTAAGTGAAAAATAGTGAGACACTGGGGAGTGAGAGGGGGAGGGTGCCATGGTATAGACTGGACACCAGATATTGCAGTGATAAAAAGCAAAATGTCAAAAAAATTTTTTTAAATATGTTTTTCCATTTTTTAAATATCCCAATCCTTTAATTTTAGTTTTAGTTTTTTTAAAGTTTTCATGTATTTTATATCTTACATTTAAACTTATCATTACTGTTTCATTTTCCTATTAATTGTATTTAGCTACTCTCTTGGTTTCATCTTTAAAGAAGCTTTTGATCACAGAAGGGTTACAATTGGAGCGGGAGAGTTTTGTTGGTGGGTGTTGTCTGGGATGGGGCTGCATGGGAGGAAGTTCACATGAACATAAATAAAAGGTATATAAAATTGTTCAAATGCCCATGGGATATGGTCACAGTGAGTGGAGAATCACTCAATAAATGAGAGAATACTGAATTCCCATCCTGGAGAGCTTTGCCACATTCTCCAAGGGAGTAGCAACAGACCCCCAAGTGCAGGGGCAGTATCTGGTAAAGGAGGATGATCCACTGATGGGCTCTTGTTATTGATGAGTAGCCTTACGAGTCTTTGCTCTTGAAATTAAAACAGACTACTGTTATGGAGTCCCTAAGGGTTGCCTCTTGAGAGCCTCCTTGTCACTCAAAGGATGCCTCTCTCTAAGCCAAACTCAGCATATGAATGCATTACCTTCCTCCCAGCCTGGGACATGTCCCCTGAGGATGAGCCTCCCTGCAACAAGGGATTACTACCAAGTGCCAACTGGCAATACTACTGGGAAAAGACCTTGAATAAAAGGGGGAAAAGTAAAGACAAATGAGTTAATATGACTAAGAGACTTCAAAGTGAATTGGGAGGTCATCCCAGAGGTAATGCTTATGCACATCTCTGTAGGACCTCATAGGATTCCAATGTGGATATCACCTCAAACAGAGGAGCTCCTGATGGCTCTGGAGACACACAGGTCCTATATCAGAGTAGATAGCTCCAGAGTTTCATGCCTAATCAGTGGACCCTACTTTGGGATATGTGCTCCTGAGAGTGACAAAGTTGGTCTCAAATATGTCTTCCCAGCACATGGTCCATCTGTCCCTTCTATTCAAACCTATATGTGGTGCTGGGGTTTGTAAGTGTAGTTCCAGAGACTGGAGTCTTTGGGCTGTCCATGTGCGAGCTGGGCCCAGAATCTCTGTGGAGCTGCAACTCCTACTTTTCAGCTCAACGGAATCACCCAGGACACCTGGCGGGGAGATGATGATGGGCAACAGCCATCCCAGGGAATGGAGAGATTGTGCAGCTGCAGGCAGGATAATCCCATCCATCTTATCCATGGGATGTAAGGCCCCTCTCACTTGGAGGTGGAGTGGACATCACCATCCCAGACTTCTCAGGATTGGGGGAAAAGCCATGGACTACAATGGACTTACTGGTATTCTCTTATAGACATATTGTGACTAAAGCAATGGAAGAAATTAGAACATTAATGTGCAGCCAGTGTCCACTGGACCCTTTCGGGGCAGTGAGAGAGAAAAGCAGTTGTAATACAGGGGCTTTTTCAGGACTTGGAAATTATCCTGAGTGACATTACAATGACAGATATAGACCATTTTATATCAGCATATGACATGCAGAACTGGGTGGGAAAGAGTGTGGTCTACAATGTGAACTATGGTCCATGCTTAGTGGCAAAACCCCAGGATGTAGGGAAATGAGACTGTAAATGAGACTGTAAAGGTAAAGGTAAAGGTAAAGACTGTAAAGGTAAAGACTGTAAAGGTAAAGGTAAAGACTGTAAATGAGACTGTAAAGGAAATGAGACTGTAAAGGTAGAAAATAAAGAAATGTAGATAGCAAAAGAAGAAACACTAGGAACATGACATTTAATCCATTAGAAACAATTACCTAAAAAACTCAGAAGCTAGCAGAGAAGTTTGAAGTAGAGTAGGAAGAAAATAAATATAAGGAAAAGTAAGAAGAGGAGTGTTGAGTATCTCATCACGTATATTTATAAGACCAATAAAGAAAAATAAAAGGAAAATATAAATCAATGAACAATTAATTGAAAAGGAAAAAAGGCAAACCAAAATAGAAATAGGCTGTGGCATGGACAGACAGTGGTGTTCATAATATTTACTTCACTTGCTATTGCATGTAGATTAAGATCTTTCTCTTTAATGCATGTGGTGTTTTAACCTACATATTTGGTGATAGAGAATAGTACATTAATTCATTTTTGTGCCTGATTAGTATCATAAATCTTAGATGCTCTCAAAATTGAAAAGAAAAATTGATAAAAATAGAATACATCTGGGTCAAATGTATAGCAGACTGAATTTTTATTGAATGGGAGAATTTACTTTTGAACCTCTTATTGATGTTGAAAACACATATGCACACACACACTTGGCAAAAATATACTAATTAACATGTGCTAAGCATTAAATAGTAACCCTTGGTGATCTTGATACATTTTATCATATCTTTTTTCTTGCCAAATATCATCAAGTATGAACAATATATCATGCTGACAGAATTTCTTCCCTTTAGTTTTTCTGGCCCATGGAAGCTTCACTTATTACAAACCATGTTATTATGGTTTGTAATAATTAACATGGCACTCCTGATATGGAAATTCTTTATCATCACCATAACCTCATTGGACCCACACCTCCACACACTCATGTATTTCTTCCTAAGGAACTTGCCCCACCTTAATCTTTGCCTCATTTCTTCCCTTGTGCCCCACTGTTGTCACCTACTTCACCCAGAGCAGCTCCATCTCACTCCTTGGATATATCACCCAGATATTTCTGGTGGTTTTATCAGCAGTTGCAGAGCTGTTACTCCTCACAGCCCTTGACCACTATGCTGAAACATGCCATCCTCTACACTATGAAGTCATGAGCATGCATCAAGACAGAAGCTGTGTCTTGGCTGGGTGGAGAACTGACTGCTGAGATGCACACAGCTGGTTCCTTATCTTCACAGAAAGTGATATATTAGAAGACATGGACAACATCACATTTTCAAGGAATTCTTACTCATGGATGTCTCTACCTCCCGGGAGCACCAAATCTTGCAAGGTCTAATGCTCTTACTTATTTTTCTGGGATCCCCAACTGGGAATCTTCTCACTATTACTGTCATTGTAACTGATTCACATCTGCATACCCTAATGCACTTTTTTATATGTAATTTATCTCTCATAGATCTTTGTTCCATGACAGTTGCTCTTCCTAAAATGATCATGAATTCTCTGACAGGCAATAATTCAATTTCTCTCCTAGCATGTGTCTTTCAGATTATCCTGTCTATCTGCTTTGTATCCACAGAGTTTTCCTTCCTTGTGGTGATGTCCTATGATTGCTATGTTGCCATTAGCCACCCTCTGCACTATGGGCTCACCATCAACCCGCGTCTGTGCACACAAGCAGCTGGTGGTTCATGGACATGTGGGTTTGTCGATTCTGCTATCCACACAGGTATCATGTTCAGGCTTCCCTTCACAAAGACTAATGTGATCCATCAATATTTCTGTGATATACCTCAAATTCTGAGTATCTCATCTTCAGATGTTCATTTTAATGAGACTGGTCTTAGTTTTCAGTTCTGTTACTTTCTTAGTATGTTTTCCTTTTTAAATTAAGTCATATATTGATATATTTTCAGTGGTGCTTAAAATGCTTTCTGTGAAAGCCCATAACAAAGCCTTATCCACCTGTAACCCACCGTTGGCAATACTTATTTTGTTTATAATTTCAGGGTTTAATGGTGTCTTTGGTGCCAATCCAAATGTACCATCTCTTAGTAAACTTCTCATAGCTATTATCTACACCGTGGTACCCTCATTCATAAACCCCATTATCTATAGTCTGCAGAACAAAGAGATTAACACAGCTCTGGGAAGAATGTTCCACAGATATTTTGAGATCCCAAGTAGGCTTTTCTTCAACAAAAACTGTTGAAAACAATATGAATGAAGTTTAATGTATATTTGATATATGGCCTTAAAGTTGAATTGATCCATATAAAATATCTAAATATTTTATGTCTGTATATTCTTTGCTGATCACAAATGTTATAGTGAGTTACATATTTCTGGGTTCTGGTACATTAGCTCAATACATTTGTGACATTCCTGCATTCTTCTGGTACATATTTGGCATATTTGCATAGCGCACTGGAAATATTTAGGGTGATTTTGACCTAAAAGGAAGAATGACTTCATATGGAGAAGACCATGTTTCTGTTTAAGTACCTTAACAAGTGCTCATACTTTTAAAGAGAACTTCAAGACTTTGAATAATGCCACCCTCAAAGCAAATATTGTGCATCATTTGGTAAGACCATTCTAGTCTTTAATTTTTTTCATTTGCTTTCACTCTTATAAAAGTGTCTTGACTGGGTAATAAAGAGAATAGAACTGAGACACATCTTGGGGATGTGAAAAGATAAGGATGTAGAAATGAGACCCATGCTCCAATTAGCATCCACGAGAGTTAAT
>JAQZBX010094795.1:0-11987 GCA_029593785.1 Cabassous unicinctus | reverse complement strand
GGCCCTGCGCAGGGCTTGGCAGGTCCCCTGAGGCAGCGCAGCCGGGTCCCTCTCACCGGGACACAGACTTTAGAGGAACTCGCAGGCGTGAGTTAGGACCCCATGCATACCCTGTCACAGCGACCTAAGCCCCCAGGGAGCGGGTGGAACACAAGCCTCTGAGCAGTGCTGAAAACAAAAGGGCCCCCGGTGGGGTGGGGGTGGGGGAGAGAAAAAGCGCAGCGCGATGGCGGCGGCCAGGCGGGGGCTCCCTCGACCCGCTTACTGTCGCCGGAACCCCCTAAATGCAGAAGGGACTTTCCTGGAGTCCCCACCGTTATGGACTGACACCTTCTGACTCCTCAGGGCAGGATAACCCAGCAGGGAAGAAACCTGAGGCAGAAAAGCCTCACAGGAAAAAGTGGGGAGGGTGACATTGAACTGCTGTAAGCCTGGAGGATCCCAGAACTGAAAAGTGAAAGGAAAATGGGACACTGAGTGAGCGAAAGAGTTTAAACAAATCAAAGGAGCTGAGGAGAAACTTCTGCACAAGAAAAACAACACATCAAGATTCCTGGAGAAGAAACATAGGAAGAAGCTGGCAACTTAGGACAGGTTGTTCTCGTGTTTCGGGTTCTGGGAAAAGGAGCACTTGCAGGAGATGGGAACTTAGTGAAGCTTCAGTTTGCTGATGTGGGGTTTAGCCTGAGGGACTCCATCTAGGGCTACTTAATTAACAGTTTCTCCCATTTTTGATCTGGCTCTGAGCCATGGAGAGTTATGATTAAATTTAAGGTGTTAAGCACCATTTTCAGTTACTGCCTAAGTCCTTGAAGTAGTACTTGCAGGTTGTTTTCATGTTGGGCTCATAGGTGCTCATAATGTTGTCAAATTTTCCTTGATCATTTTTATGTCATCTCAGACATAAATCATTTACTGGTTCACAAGCAGTTTTGAATGACACACATTCAAAACTCATGGGAGAAAACAGTGCACCAGGGAGTCTATAAAGAGTACTATTAGTGATAAGATGCCCAAATGCCCAGGTTATATTAAGCTCCTAAGTCCAGGCCCCCATGATTTGAACCAACTGAAATCAAAGTGATCAAATCAGGGCCTGAGGAAAGCCTTACCTGTTTAAAACATGTGGCTTAATTATTTCATTCAATTGTGTCTCAACATCCCCAGAAGTGATTGTACAGCAGGTGGTGCTGGCAATGGCAAAAATGCCCCCTTGTTCAGCTAATAAGTAATCAAGCAATGCTGTTGTCTAAAACAAGTTTACCTAATAAATCTAATGACTTGCTGTGTAGCTATAGCTCTAAGACTCAGTATTTTCTCCTATTGTGATTGATATATTTTTAATCATGTTTTCATTTATGTTAACCCCAAGCCAAGGTAGCAATAATCTGCCCAAAGAGGCAAACCCAGAATCATTAACTGGGTAAATCCTGTTTTGTCTGAGAATGTAGATTGAGGGGAGTAGTCCAGTGAGAGTTTCAGATTCATTATAAACTCCTAAGGGACTGTGATGAAACAAAGTGCACTTGGCCCAGACATTTACCAGGTATTAAGGCAATTTACCGCCCAGGCAAACATCTTATCAAAACCTGCACAGTAAAAATATACCCTGGCAGAGCAATATAACTGCATCCAAGGTGATGTTGTTTATGGATCCATTACAAGGAATACTATCATTTGTCTTTACTACCCAAGGGTCTGTGATATTGAGAGTAAAATGAGGAGAGGACCAAGATGTATTTGTGTTGTGAATCTTTTGCAGAACCAGGGTCTTAAACCTGAAAATGAACATGCATTGTTAAGGTAAATTGTATTTTATGGAGGCATGTGGACTACTATAGGAAGCTCTCCAAGCTCTTCTATGATATCTATATAATTCTCTAGTCCAGCTGTGTCTATAGTGAGGTTGATACGGAGCAAAAGCAGGTTCGTTCCTCCCAATGTAATTTTTTAAACTTTATTTTTAAAGATGTGTTAGATTATAGAAAAGTTACATCGAAAATATAGGGTATTCCCATATACCCCATACCCTCCCCCTCTCTCATTTTCCCCTCCTAATGACATCTTTCATTAGTGTGGTACATTTGTTACAATTGATGAACAAATATTGAAGGATTGCTGCTAACCATGGTCTATATTTACATTGTGATTTACACTTTGCACCGTACAATTTTATAGGTTGTAACAAAATGTATAATGGCCTGTATCTGTCATTACAATATCATGCAGGACAATTCTAATGTCCGAAAAATGCCCCATGTTACACCTTTCTTTCCTCCCTATCCCCTCAGAACCTTTGGTGACCACTGTCTTTATATAATGTTACAAGTTTTTCCATTACTAAAATAATAATGTCTACTTTGGTCCATGTTGCATTCTCCCCTTATGTTTGTTCATTCCTCAATCTCGAGGATTTGGGGATGGTGATGCCCACTCTGCTTCCAATTGAGAGGGTGCTTAGTTCCCATGGGGCAGATGTATGGAACTCTCTTGCTTGCAGTTGTAGATACTCTCTGTTTTGGGGGATGGACATTGTCCATCATTAGCATTTTGTTACTTGTCCTGAGTAAGTCCGATGAACTGGAGAGTAGGTGTTGGCTGGAACTCTACTGAGCAACTCAACCAGCATATGAACAGACCAAAGATTTAAGTCTCTTGGACATATATTTAGTGGGTATGGTGCTAACTAAAGGTTCAAATAAAAGGGGCAGAAGAACCATGTGTTGGGAAATTATAAATGCATTTAACTGTGTTACATTGGGGAAATAGGTTATCATATATTCCAAGATAAGACCCACTGATGGGATACTGATTTCCTGGGATTGTCTAACCTGCCTATAGTGTCCAGATGTCTCTAGTTCCCTCGGGAGCACCCCTGCTTGAGGCTTTGTTTATTGTGGGAGTCAGTGAGATCTTCATGAGACATGCATGAACATAACCTCAGGAATGACCTCCCATCTCACTTTGAAATCTCTTAGCCATAAAAACTCGTTTGTATTTAATATTTCCCCCTTTGGTCAAGGTCTTTTTCCAAATGCATCGCTAGTTGGCACTTAGTAATAATCCCTCGGTGCCAGGGAGGCCCATCCCCTGGAGTCATGTCTCATGCTGTGGGGGGAGGGGGGAAGGCAGTGAGCTTATATGCGGTGTTTGGCTTAGAGAGAGGCTACAGTTGAGTAACAAGGAGGTTTTCAGGAGGTAACTCTGGTCAATATATATTGCTAGGCTAACTTTCAATTTTATAAGAATAAAGTTCTTAAGTACAAGCAGTAATATCAAGGATCTGGTGTATTGGTCTGTCCTCTTTCACTAGGCACTGCCTATGTATGTACTGTAGAGATTCTTGCCATTCTATTAGAGAATGTAGCAGGACTCCCCAGGATGGGAAGTTAATATTTTTTTGGTTATTGTGTGGGCCTCCACCCAACTGAGATAACGCCCCACAACCACATGAACACATTCATAATCCATAGAGGCATACATCAGGTGCATCCTTCCCCACACATCCCCCCACCACTGACACCCTGCACCAGTGATCCTCCCCTGCCATAGTTGTAACTTTTCTTTAATCCAAAACCTCCCCAAAAACAAAGCCAAGAAAAATTTCTTGCATTATACCTTTTATCACTATAAGATCTCTTATCTTTTATGTATGTTTGCAATTTCTTCCTTATGTTCCCCCAGTGTCTTTTTTTTTTTTTTTCCACTTTATTTTCAAGGAAGCTTTAGGTTACGGAAAAGTCACATCAGAAATATAGGGGATTCCCATATACCCACCACTACCCCCTCTTTCTTTTTCCCCTATTAATGACATCTTACATGAGTATGGTAAATTTGTTACAGTTGATGAACAAATATTGAAGCCTTGATACTAATCATGGTGAGTAGTTACATTATCATTTATACTTTGCACTGTACAATTTTTTAGGTTCTAACAAAATATATAATGGCCTGTATCCGTCATTGCAAAATCACGCAGAACAATTCCAGTGCCCTATGTTCCACATATTCTTTCCTCCCTCTCTCCTCGGAACCTATGGTAACCACTAAGTTTCAGTTTTTCAAGAATAAGGTTCATAATTATAGGCATTAATATTGAAGCCTTGATATATTGTTCTGTTGTTTTTTTTTAATTAGGCACTGCCTATGTACTCAAGAGATTCTTGCCCCTCTATTTGAGAATGTAGTAGGGCTCCTCAGAATGGGAGTTTAATTTCTTGTTTATTGTCTGGGTCTCCACCCACTGAGGTCACACCCTATGATAAGATGAACACATTCATGTTCATAGAAGCCTGCCCAGGTACACCCAATACTCTGCACCAGTGACTCTCCTCTGACATGTTTGCTAAAAGAACATTCTCACAAGTGTATTTTCAACCACAGACCTGCACCTCCACAGAGTTCACCTGTTCCTTTCTCCACCCCTACCCCCAGTAACATGGATAGTCCAACCCAACCCTAATCACCCTCACATTCCAGCATCAACCCCACTTACATCCCTGCACCACCATCACCCTCATCCACTGCCAAACCACCCCCTTCCACTTATATCATATGTTCTGCCCAGATTGAATATCTGCTCACCACGCTCTACTCCCTTTTTTGTCTCCTGGTAACCTATCTTCCAGACTCTTACCTCTTTGTAAGTCTGCACAATGTGCTTAGGTCATATCAGTGAGGTCATGCAATATTTTTCCTTTAGTGACTGGCTTACTTCACTCAACATAAGGTCATCAAGATTCATCCATATTGTCACATGTGTCAATACTTCATTCATTCTTAACAGCTGAGTAATATTCCATTGTACATATATACCACATTTTGCTTATCCATTCATCTGTTGATGAACACTTGGGTTGCTGTCATCTTTTGGCAATAATGAATAATGCTCTATGAACATTGGTGTGCATATATCCGTTTGTGTCCCTGCTTTCAATTCTTCTGGTTATATACTTAGTAGTGGGATTGCTGGATCATATGGCAGTTCTATAGTGAGCTTCCTGAGGAACTGCCAAACCATCTTCCACAATTGCTGCACCATTGTACACTCCCACCAGCAGTGGTTGAGGGTTCCCTTTCCTCTGCATCCTCTCCAGCACTTGTAGTTTTCTGTTTTTTTAGTAGCCACCAGCCTAATAGGTGTAAGATGATATCTCATTGTGGTTTTGATTTGTATTTCCCTAATAGCTAGTGATGTTGAGCATCTTTTCATGTGCTTTTTAGCCATTTGTATTTCTTCTTTGGAAAAGTGTCTATTCAAGTCGCTTGCCAGTTTTTTCAATGGGTTGTCTTTTAATTTTCGAGATACAGGATTTCTTTATATATGCTGGATATTAGACCCTTATCAGATAAGTGGTTCCCAAATTTCTCCCATTGTTTAGGCCATCTTTTCACTTTCTTGACAAACTCCTTTGAAGCACAAACGTTTTTAATTCTGAGGAGGTACCATTTATCTATTTTTTCTTTCATTGCTTGTGGTTTGTATTTTCAACCTCAGACCTACACCTCTGTAGGTCTTTTTCCTACTACAAGATCTTGTAGATGCTTCCCAACATTATCTTCTAGGAGCTTTATGGTCTTAACTCTTATATTTAGGTCTTTGATCCATCTTGACTTAATTTTTGTATAGGGTGTGAGATGGTGATCCTCTCTCATTGTTTTGGATATGGATATCCAGTTCTCCCAGCAACATTTGTTGAAGAGGCTATTCTGTCCCAGTTGATTGGGCTTGGTGGCCTTGTTGATATCAGTTAGCTATATATACGAGGATCTATATCAGACCTCTCAATATGGTTTTGTTGGTCAGTATGTTTAACCTTGTGCCAACACCATACAGTTTTGAACACTTTTGCTTTGTAGTATGCTTTAAAGTCAGGTAGTGTGATTCCTCCAATTTCATTTTTCTTTTTCAATATGTTTTTGGCTATTTGGGGCCCCTTGCCTTTCCAAATAAATTTCATAATTGGCTTTTCCAGTTCAGTAAAAAAAAATGCTGGTATAATTTTTATTGGGATTGGGATTGGGATTGCGTTAAATGTGTAAATTAATTTGGGTAGGGCAGATATCTTAATGATGTTTAGTCTTCCAATCCATGAACATGGAATATTCCCTTCTTTGATTTCCTTTAACAATGCTGTGTAGTTTTCTGTGTACAAGTCCTTTACATCATTAGCTGTTTATTCCAAGATATTTGATTATTTTAGTTGCTATTGTAAATGGAATTTTTTCCTTGATTTTCTTCTCAGATTGCTCATTATTACTGATTTTTTTGTGTTGATCTTCTATCCTGCCACTTTACTGAACTCTAGAATCTTTGTTGTAGATTTTTCGGGGTTTTCTATAAGTAGGATCATGTCATCTGCAAATAGTGAAATTTTTACTTCTTCCTTTCCAATTTAAATGCCTTTTATTTTGTTTTCTAGCTTAAGTGCTTGAGTAAGTACTTCTAATACAGTGCGAAATAAGGATAGTGACAATGGGCATTCTTGCCTTTTTCCAGATCTTAGAGGGAAATCCTTTAGTATTTCACCATTGAGTATGATGTCAGCTGTGGTTTTTTCATATGTACCCTTTATCATGTTGAGGAAGTTTCCTTCTATTCCTATCTTCTGAAGTGTTTTTATCAAGGTCTCCAAGCTCTTCTATGATATCTGTATAATTCTCTAGACCAGGTGTGTCTATAGTGAGGTTGATACTGAGCAAAAGCAGGTTCTTTCCTCCCAATGTACTTTAAAGGCCAATTCCTGAGAGAGACAGTGGTTTCAAAGAGAGAAGGGGATTATTGGCTAGTCTAGTAAAGGAGATCAGTGGCCTAAAGACCTAAAAATCTGCCCTCCCCAATTTTGAGGAGTTTAGGGTTTTTCTGAATTTGAACAGGGGAGGGTGGAGTGGTCACCATCACAATAGTAAGTACACACAAGGGTGAGCCTAGTTTGAAATAATGATAAACAAGAGTGAGGTTGATCTGGTCAATTTCATTAATTTCAGCCTTTAGCTTTGGCTGTTTTGTAATATACTGTAAAAATAAGGAAAAAGCGTCTATATAATGATTCAGTAATCATAACCATTTGTTGTTTCTTAAGTCTTGGTTACAAGGTTACAGGTCCAAGAAAGCTTAAAGCAGAGTATACAGAACCTTGGGTCTAATACTAGTAATTGATATGAAACAAATGGTACAGTTTGATCCAAAGAGACTGCAGCATTTGGAATAAGAAAGAAATTTGTTATGGGTAGAAAAATGGGGTCCCCTGCAATGTGCACAGATCAGGGTTTATGGTGACAAATCCAACAGTCTGTGAAGTTACCTCCCTTTTAAATGTACAGGGAGAAGCAAACACTGGCATTACTTTTCAAGGCTAGTGTAAGAGCATAGGGAAATATAATAGATTTCATGCATTATAAATGTTATTAAGGTAAAGTCTATGTGAGAGGACTTGATCTGTCACCTTGGGAATAAGTAGTCTGCCTGTAGCATTGTCTACTTCACTTCTTGGCTAGTTTGATTTTTAAGTGTTCAGAATTAGAACAAGTCCAGGAGTATGATAGGGCTCTTTTTAGTTGAGTGATATGGACTTATGGCTCAGCACTCTGTAATTAAGTTGCAGTGTCAGAAGTTAGAAGTACTTGACAGGGTTCCTTTTAATGAGGATCTGGGGCTGTCTTTTGTCTGTGTCATTTCCAGTAGGCCAGGGGTTCTTAACCATGGGTTTGTGAGGTTGAATTGAAATTCAGAAAAACATTATTTTTGTGGGGACGTGTTGGTGTGGGTGTGATACATTTATTAAATAACACACAGTATAGTGTGGACTTAGTAAGGTGTCTGTGGTTTTCACCTGACAGGCAAAGGGGTCTGTGGAACAAAAAAGGTTAAGAACCCCTGCAGTAGACCCATTATCGTGGTGCCAGATTATGATTAATGGGACATCTGCCATGTGAGTCAGGAAAGGTGTCCTTTTACCTGTTGAAGATCTTTGGCATAATGCATTAAGGATTTGCAAATTGGGTCATGTCATGGTGTGACAATAAGTGATCAGTTCTTATTTTTATTCCCAGAGTAAGACCTACTTTATTTGGGGAGAGTTTGTGTTTCCCAAAGGAAATGCTATGAATAAACATCAGGGCCAAAGGTTAATTTTTGGGCCGGGGAAATACAGGTTAAGTTAGTTTAAGGTTGTAATCTAAGCTGATTTAGTAGTGGCTGTTTTCACATGAAAATATGTATTTTTTTTGTTGGTTTGTTTAATATTCAGGCCCAGTTCTTTTTGTGTGAGCACCTGTCTTAATGATGGCAACCATAGATAGGAGAAAAATGGCTGAAAGGAGATAATTTACTTGTCCACCATTTTCAACTGGCATACCAGAAAAAGTGAGGAACCTCTTTATTTCCATTGCATGCTGAAATCATGAATTGCACCAAAAGCATATCTGTTATTACTATAGATGTTAACAGAATTTCCTTCAGATGGAAAGCAGACATGGGTATGAGCATAGAGTTCATCCTTTTTGATAGAAGAAATTTTTGGAAGGCTACCTCATTCAATCGGTTTATAGTGTGTGGTCACCGCATAGCCTACTTGGAATTTATCATTGAAATTTCTAGCATAAGAACCATTAACAAATAGAGTGACATCTGGATTGATCATAGGAGCATGTGTGGAATCATTTTGAAGTTACCAGTTTACAGTCATGGTGTTTCCCCTCATCACATAGAGGTAGCAGAGTAGCAGGGTTAAGACCACTGTAGCATTTTAGGTAAAGATTAGGAGGTGAAGTAGGAGGGCCTCATAAAAAGTCAGTTTCCTGGAGGAAAATGTTAGGTCTGCTCAGAGTTAAGTTTGCTGAGGCTTTAACTAATTTGGCAGCTTCTACTATAGAATTAACACAATATAGGGAGGGACAGGCAACTGCACCAAGGTGCAGGCTCTAATACATAATAGCTTTGGAATTTCTTCTGTGTTGTTGAGGTAACACTCCTAAGACTTGCTTATATAACCATCAACTCCAATTATTTCCTGTTAACAAGGAGGATAGATCCTGATTGAACCTATGTGCAAGTAATTATATTACCATAAATATAAGAATATTCAGTAAGAATTTTCAAATTCTGGAGAGTTCAGGCAGGGAGATAAAGATGAATGTTTTATGAATTTTAGATAGCTAAAGGGAGTAAGGGATCCTTTGAATCTAGAAAATAGAACCATAAAACATTAGCAGTGACCCAAACAAAACTATAATCATTCTTTATCAGTTCATTTAGCCCTAGGTAATTAATCCTTGTTTCATTAGATCTTCTGTTAGCAATCCCATGAACCTATCAGCATCTTCACTAGAATTCTGGAAATCTTGGGTCACTCCAGTGGTATGCTGTCAAAGTTATTTAAGGAGTGCCATTAGAAGCTGGTACCTCAGAGAACTTGGCATAGTCCTTTCCAAAGGTCTCTGAGATAGTCCTTTGTGTTGAAGATGAAGCACACTTGCCTGTAGCTGATTGCAAGTGTTTTCAGAGAAACATCAAAATAACTATCTGGGAGCAGATGTGGCTCAAACAGTTGGGCACCTGCTTCCCAAGTGGGAGGTTCCAGGTTTGGTTCCAGTGCCTCTTAAAGAAGATGAGCAGACACAATGAGCTGATGCAATGAGCAGACACAATGAGCAGGGAGTGAATGTGGCTCAAGCAGTTGGGCACCCGCCTCCCATATAAGAGGTCCCAGGTTTGGTTCCTGGTGCCTCCTAAAGAAGACAAGCAGACGATTAGCATAGACAACAAGTAGACACAATGAGCAGGTAGACGAGAGAGCCATCTGTGACAGGGGAAATAAAAAAAAAGAATAACAACTATCTGTAGATGACCAAAAATAAACTTAAAATGGCATGGTTAACATATTGCTGAATTACAAAAGTGAATGATCTAATGAGAGTTCATGAAATATTATTTTAAGAACAACTGAACTTAGGATGAATAACACTACTGTCCAGTATCAGACATATCACTACTTGTGCAACTCATGGACAGTGAGGTACTTGACAAGACTCTAAAAACTTTATATAATTACTGAAATGTTAATGTTAATAATATTTTAGCCTATAAGTTGAAACAACATGTTGCAAAAGCCTTTGTAATTTGATAACACTTCCTATGCTACTGATAACATAGCAAGTAAAACTAACTAGTTTTAGCACCTCTTTTTACAAGGTGAGGGAAAAGATCCTTTGTGATTTTCCACGGGCACACTGGAAAATCCCAGAGTCTGAGATTAAGAGGACATCATTTACAATTCAGTTTTTAAAAGGAAAGTGACAAAAGTTGTCAGGTTTTAATATTTTGTTAAATAGGATCATGGGTAATTGTGAAACAATATTTAGTTCCCTACTTAATCAAAGTGACAAAAGTAGATTTTAAAAGTAAAAAGAGGAGGTAGCATGATAGTAAAAAAAAAATTTTAAAGTGAGAATACTTGTTCTCTAAAACAATAAAGGATGATAAGGTCACTATACACACATGAGATTATTATGATTAGATACAGAATCTTTGTCTTCTAAACAGGTTACTCAGATAGTTAAGAAAAAACTTGTACAAATTCTTAAGAGCATCTCAATAATCTAAGAATACTTTGCCATTTTAACAGAAAGGAAACAAAATGCTAGTTTTGCATGAAGATAATGTCTGATAAGAAAATTCCTAAAAACCGTATAAACCTATCAAATCTTAACTAGCCTTGACCATGGCAAATAAAATCCCTTTTCTGCAAACCTCCTACAACTTTCTGTATCTATTCAGGATTGTCCTACATATTCCTGTTTCTCGTTCTTCAACAACCAGTCATTTTACTTTTAAGACAAAACTATTTTCTTTTCCCTTAACAAAACACATCCTGCATAGATGTGTGATTGGGATTGCGTTATAACATATTTGTTATAAAAAAGGTCTTGGAAACTTTTAATGTGCTGTTGACTTCTATATGTAAGTATTTTGTTGAGAAATTTTGTTCATTAGAGAAATTGGTCTGTAATTTTCTTGTTCCCCCCCCCCATTTATTTATTTATTTATTTTAGGATAACTATTATTATTATTATTCTTTTACATATAAATGTTTTTTTAAATCAAACAATATGTTACACAATAAATTTGGTTCATAGTAATGCATTCATACATAATTTGTCCTTTTGTGTCTGGCTTGCTTCGCTCAACATAATGTCCTCCAGGTTCATCCATGTTGTCATATGTTTTACGACTTCATTCCTTTTTACAACTGCATAATATTCCATCGTGTGAATAGACCACAGTTTGTTTATCCATTCTTCTGTTGATGGACACCTAGGTTGTTTCCAGCTTTTGGCAATGGTGAATAATGTTGCTATGAACATCAGTGTGCAGATGTTGGTTCGTGTCACTGCTCTCAGTTCTTCTGGGTTTATATCCAGTAGTGGTATTGCAGGGTCACATGGCAGGTCTATATTCAACTTCTTTAGGAACTGCCAAACAGTCCTCCATAGTGCTTGTACCATTCTGCATTCCCACCAACAGTGAAGAAGTGTTCCTGTCTCTCCACATCCTCTCCAACACTTGTAGTTCTCTGTCTTTTTAATAGTGACCATTCTGATAGGTGTGAAATGATATCTCATTGTAGTTTTGATTTGCATTTCCCTAACCATGAGTGATGTTGAGCATTTCTTCATGTGTTTTTTTGCCATTTGTATTTCTTCTTTGGAAAAATGTCTATTCAAGTCTTTTGCCCATTTTTTAATTGGGTCATTTGTCTTTTTATTGTTGAGTTGTAACATCACTTTACATATCCTGGATATTAAACCCTTATCAGATATGTGATTTCCAAATATTTTTCCCATTGAGTTGGCTGCCTTTTCACCCTTCTGACAAAGTCCTGTGAGGTGCAAAAGTGTTTAATTTTGAGGAGGTCCCATTTATCTCTTTTTTCTTTTGTTGCACGTGCTTTGGGTGTAAGGTCCAAGAAACCACCACCTACTACAAG
>JAQZBX010094794.1:0-11986 GCA_029593785.1 Cabassous unicinctus | reverse complement strand
TGTGGGAGGCAGGGAACATGGGAATCCTTGTAATTTCTGAGTAATAATTAGGTAATCTAAGCACCTTTAAAATATATATATATATAAAATAACATTTATGTAAGAAAATACACATATATGCATATATATTTGTATATCATTTTACAAATATTGGTATGTACTGTGAAAAATCTTGATTTTTATGAACAATAAAAAAAAAAAGCATATGTAATCTATACAGCTGCTGTAGAGCAGTGGGGGAGTTCCTGCCTTATATGTAGAAGATCACTGGTTTGGGTTCCAATACCTTTTAAGAGAAGGGATCCAGGAAAACATAAGACACATAGGTAACAACGTATGATAGGGAACTTTTAAACTGAGTTTCTACTGTTTTAAGGTTTTTTTTTTTTCTTTCTTTTTCCTTTATTTAATTCACTAAAACTGGACACATCACCTGCAGAAGGCAGGCTGCAGGGTGATTAAATGAAGAGAGCCAGCATTCTGAGAAGTTTCCTAGGAGCCTAAGAGGGAAGGCTGTTTTGCCTGGGTTGTTTCTTTGTTGCTGTTTTGTTTCTTGTTTACTTTTATCCCTTTCTTTGTTTCCTTTTTTTCCCTTTTACTTATTTTTTCAACCTAATTTATTTCTCTTTTTTCATTCATTTTCCTTTATTCTGACTACTGTTGCTTATCTTCTATTCCACCAGTTTATGTTTGGTTTTCATTTTTCTTTTTTTCTCTTTCTCCTCTTTTTTTTCTCTTATCATTTATCTGGCCTTTCAATTCATTCTTTTTTCTCTCTATTTTGTTTCTTGTGTTATTTTTTATGCTCATTTGTCCAATACTTTAATTCATTCTATTTTTTCTATATATATTGTTTCTTGTTTTATTTTTTCTATTCCAACTCTTTCTTATTCCTTTGTATTTTTTTTTATTTATTGTTTTTAACTTATATTACTTTGTCTCCTAATTCTTGCATGGTTTCTTTTCTACTTTTTTTGTATTATTACTATTAATATTTTTCTCTTCTTATCTCTTTCCTTTTCTCTGGTCCTAATATTTTTTCCAAGGGAACACAGACAACAGCAAGGATATAGAATAAGAGGAACTTAATATCAACAATTAACCTTACAACACACAAAGAAAAAGCAAAATAAAACCTTAGAGTAGAAAGAGAAACTAACCAACCAAATAAGTTCATCAAGATAAACAGATGCTTAGACACCAACAAAGAAATGCAAGTCATACTAAGAAATAGGAAGACAGGGTGCAGTCAAATAAACAAACTAAAAAACAGGAAGAGATGCCAAGTGTGGGACAACTAATCAAGGATGTCCAAACAAATATATGAATCAATTTAATAAAGTGAAGGAAGAGATAAAGGATATTAAGAAGACACTGGAGGAACATACTGAAGAAATTGTAATCTTACATAAAAAGATAATGGACTTGATGGTAATGAATGGCACAATTTGAGAAATCAAAAACACACTGGAAGCACATAGCAGCAGATTTGAACAGGCAGAGGAAGGAATCAGTGATAGGGAAGACAGTACAGCTGAAATCAGATAGTAGAAGAGACAGATAAAAATACAGAAAAACTCCAACAGGAACACAGGGATTTTAATTACAACACAAAATGCACAAACATATGCATTATAGGCATCCCAGAGGGAGAAGAGAAGGGAAAGGGTGCAGAAGGAGTGTTGGAGGAAATAATGGCTGAAAATTTCCCAACTTGATTGAGGGATTTGGATGTACATATCCTGGAAGAGCTGTGCACCCCAAACAGTATAAATCCTAACAGGAATTCCACAAGACATATACTTGTCAAATTGTCCTGTGCTCAAGACAAAGAGAGAATACTGAAAGCAGCAAGAGAAAAGACATCCATCATATACTCAAAAGCTCAATAAGGTTAAGTGCTGATTTCTCATCTGAAACCATGGAGACAAGAAGGCAGTTATATGACATACTTAAGGTGCTAACAGAAAGAAAAACTTCCAGCCAAGAATTATCTATCCAGAAAAATTGGCATTCAAAAATGAAGGAAAGTTCAAAATATTCACAGATAAATGGAAATTAGTAAAATTTGTTAATAAGAAACCTTCCCTACAAGAATTACTAAATGAAGTTTTGCAAGTTGAAAGGAAAAACAAGGAGAGAGACAGTTGTAGGAGACTGTAAGAATAAATAAAAAGATGAAAAGATAAATAAAAACTACATATGACATATATAAACTTGAAGAAAATATGGCTAATATAAGTAATTCCTTGACAGCAATAACAATGAATGTTAATGGATTAAACTCTCCAATCAAGAGACACACAGTGACAAGAGGGATAAGGAAAGATGACCCATTTATATGCTGTCTACAAGAAACTCATCTTAGAGCCATGGATACAAGGAGGCTAAAAGTGAATGGAAGGAATACAATTTTACATGCAAACAATAACCACAAAAAGGCAAGAGTAGCTATAATAATATCAGGTAAAAGAGACTTTAAATGCAAAACTATTGTTGGAGAAAAATAATGACACTATATATTAATAAAAGGGGTAATCTATCAAGAAGAAAGAACAATCATAAACATTTATGCACCTAACTGGGGTGCCTCAAAATACATGAAGCAAACATTTGATAAACTAAGTGGAGAAATAGATGCCTTTACAATTATAGTGGGAGCTTTAACACAGCTTTATCACCATTAGACAGAACATCTCAACAGAGGAAAAATAAAGAAACAGAAACTTTGAATAATACATTAGAGGACTTGGGCATAATAGGCATATAAAGATTATTACACCCAAATACAACAGGATATACATGTTTCTTGAGAACACAGGAATCATTTTCCAGGATAGACCACATGCTGGGCCACAGAACAACTCTAAATGAATTTAGTAAGATTGAAATGGTACAAAGTAATTTCTCTGACCTCAATTAAATGAGGCTGAAAATCATTAAGGGCCAGAAAAACTGATTAGACAAAAAATATGGAAGTTAAACAACACACTCTTAGACAATCAGTAGGTCAAGGAGGAAACTGAAAGAGAAATCAGCAACTCCCTTGAAATGAATGAAAATGACAGGACAACATATCAAAACCTATGGGATGCAACAAAAGCAATACTGAGAGGGACATTCATACCCATAAATGGCTACATTAAAAAAGAAGAAAGAGTTGTAATCAAAGACCTAACTGCACACCTAGATAAGTTAGACAAAGAAAAGCAAACTAAACCCAAAGCAATCAGAAAGAAGGAAATAATAAACATTGAAGGAGACTTAAATGAAATTGAAAATAAGAAATCATCAGGAAAAAAATAAAATCAAAAGCTGGTCCTTCGAGAAGATTAAGAAAATTGAAAAACTCTTAGCTAGACTAACAAAGAACAAAAGAGAGAAAATGCAAATACACAAAATAGAAAATGAAGAAGGGGATATCACCAGTGATCCCACAGAAATAAAGAATATCATAAGAGAAACTTTGAAAAACTGTATGCCAACAAGATGAATAATTTAGAGGAAATGGATAAATTACTAGAAACACACAAGCAGCCTACACTGATGAAAGAAGAAATTGATGAACTCAATAGAACAATCAGAAGTAATGAGATAGAATTATTCAGCAAAAACCTCTCAACTAAGAAGAGCCCAGGGCTAGATGGCTTCACAGGTAAATTCTATCAAATATTCTGGAAAAATTAACACCTATCCTTCTTGAACTCTTCCAAAAAATAGACGTGGAGTGAACATTGGTGAACTCTTTCTATGATGCCAACATCACCCTAATACCAAAGCCCAACAAAGATGGCACAAGCAAGGAAAATTATAGACTATCTCAATAATGAACCTAGATGCTGAAATCCTCAATAAAATACTTGTTAGTTATATTCAACAACATATCAAATGAATTATACATCATGACCAAGTGGGTTTCATTCCTGGTACACGAGGATGTTTCAACATAAGAAAATCAATGTAACATAACACATAAAAAGATGGAAAGAAAAAAAATTTGACAAAATACAGCACCTTTTTTTGATAAAAACAATTCAAAAGATAATAATAGAAGTAATAGAAGGAAATTTCTGCAACATGAAAGGGTATATATGAAAAATCCACAGCTAACATCATATCCAATGATGAACTCCTAAAAGCTTTCCCTCTAAAATTTGGAACAAGAAAAGAATGCCAAATTTCTCTGCTCTTATTTATCATTGTGTTAGAAGTACTTGCTCAAGTACTTAGGCAAAAAAAAAAAAAGAGATATAAAATTCTTCAAAATTGGAAAAGAAGTAAAAATTTAACTATTTGCAGATGACAAAATCCTTAAATCAAAAGCCCTGAAAAATCTACAACAAATATTCTAGACCTTGTAATGAGTTCAGGAAAGTGGCAGTCTATAAGATCAATGAGCAAAAATCAGTAGCATTTCTGTTCACCAATAATAAGCAATCTGAGGAGGAAACCAAGGGGAAAAAATCCCATTTACAATAGCAAATAAAAGATTCAAATACCCAGGAGTAAATTTAACTAAAGATGTAAATGACTTGTATGCAGAAAACTACATAACACTCTTAAAGTAAATCAAAGAAGGCCTAAATAAATGGAAGAATATTCCCTGTTTATGGATAGGAAGACTAAACATGATTAATATGGCTATCTTATTCAGACTGATTTATAGATTAAACTCAATCCCAATAAAAATTACCATAACATTTTTTACTGAATTGGAAAAGCTAATTACAAAATTTATTTGGAAGGGCAAGGGGCCCTGAATAGCCAAAGACATATTGAAAAATAAAATATTAAAACAAAGAAATCACACTACCTGACTTTAAACACACTACAAAGCTATAGTGGTCAAAACTGCATGGTATTGTGCCAAGGATAGACATACTGACCAATGGAACCAAATTGAGAATTCTGATATGGATCCTCACATATACAGTCAGTTGATATTCAACAAGGCCCCCAAGCCCATTCAACTGGGAGAGAATGGCCTCTTCAAAAAATGATGGTTGGAGAACTGGATATCCAAATCTAAAAGAATGAGAGAGGAATGCCACCTCACACTTTATACAAAAATTAACTCAAAATGGATGGAAGATCTATGTATAAGACCCAAGACCATAAAGATCTTGGAGGATAATGTAGGGAAGCATCTACAGGATCATGTTTTAGGAAATGGTTTTATGAACTTTAAACCCAAACCATAAGCAATGAAAGAAAAAATAGATAAAGGAGCCCTCCTCAAAATTAAAAATGTTTGCACCTCCAAGGAGTTTGTCAAGGAAGTGAAAAGTTCTCCTACTCAATGGAACAAAATATGTTGTAATCATATATCTGATAGGGGTTTAATATCCAGCATATATAAAGAAATCCTTCACCTCAAAAATAAAAAGACAAACAACACATTTAAAAAATGAGCAAGTGATTTAAATAGTCACTTCTTCAAAGAAGAAATACAAATGGCTTAAATCACATGAAAATATGCTCAACATCATTAGCTATTAGGGAAATGTAAATCAAAACTACAATGAGTTATCATCTTACACGCATTAGACCGATGGCTATTAAAAAAACAGAGGACTACAATTGTTGTAGAGGATGTGGAAGAATGGGAACATTTAACCACTGCTGGTGGGAATATAGAATGGTGCAGCTATTTGGGGGGATGATGTGTTAGTTCCTCAGGAAGCTAACTATAGAACTGCCATATGATCCAGCAAACCCACTGCTTGGTATTTACCCAGAAGAATAAAAGCAGGGACACAAACAGATATAAGCACCCCAATGTTCATCGTGAGATTATTCGCTATTGCCAAAAGTTGGAAGAAAACCAATTGCCCATCAACAGATGAATGGATAAAGAAATTGTGGTATATACACAATGGAAAATTACTCAGCTATAAGAAGGAATGCAGTATTAGCACACAGGATAACATAGGTGAATCTTGAGGACTTTGTGTTTGTGAAGCAAGCCAGGCACTGAAGGACGAAAATAACCTGATCTCACTGATATGAATTAAGCAAATTGAGAAAATCCACACTGCTAGAGTCTGGAGGGTAGGTTTATGGGAAACATAAATTGAGAAGGAGTTTGTGAGAAAATGCCCATATGGGAAAAATCTGTGATAAGGTAGAAGTGTGTAGTTTTGCAGTGGATGGGAATGAGACAGATGCAGTAATATTATTGCATTGAGTGGTACTGGCTTGTGAGGTGGGTAGGATGGGGAGGGTGGGTTGTACTGTCCATGGAACTGGGGGAGGTTTGTGGGAGGGATCAGGTGAACTCTGGGGATTTGTAGGTATGTGGTTGAAATTACAATATTTGGCACATTCTTTTGGCAAATATGGCAGGGGCAGGTTACTTGTTTATGTTGTTGGATGTAGGAGTCATGCAGAACAGGGTGAAGCTGGAGCAGACTTCTAGGGAATGTGTGAGTGTTTATCTTGTAAGAGTGTGTTGTATTAGGAGGGGAGACCCACATAATCATTGGGAAGGTGTTGGAATCCCATCTTGGAGAGTCCTGTTATGTTCTCACATAGAGGGCCAGGAGTCTCTCAAGAACTTAGGCAGTGCCTAATGGGGGGTGGGCAGTCCATTATGTCAAGCCTTCAAAGTTGATGCAAGTAAGTATGAATCTTGTTGTTTATGTAGTGAAGCTTGGTGGTTGCCATGGATCCCAAAGGAAGGGGGAGAGATGAATAGAATAGATGGAAAATGGGGCATTTTTGGAACCATGGAAATATTCTACATGATCTTGCAATGTTAGATACAGGCCATGTTAAATTTCATCAAAATTTATAAAACTGTATTGTCCAAAATGTAAAACATAATGTAAATCATTCACCATGGTTAGTAGCAATGTTTCAATAATTGCACATCAATTGTAACAAAAGTACCATCCACATGTAAAATATTATTAACAGGAAAAAATGGAAAAGTGGGAAGTTGTTGGGTATTTGGGAATCCCCTATATTTTGTGTCAATTTTCTGTAAACGAAATCTTCTTTGAAGACAAAATGATAAAAAGAAGACACTGGGGGAATAATTGGAAGAAAATGTCACTGTACATACAGGACAACAGATCTTACAGTTAAGAAAGATATATATTTTTTAAAAAAGTAAAATTTAATATATTTTTTATTTGAAATTTTTTTAATTTTCAAAATTTTATTTATTATTTTTAAAACTGTCATTATTTTTTCATTTTCTTATTAATTTTATTTTACTATTTTGTTGGTTTCATTTTTTAAGAAGGTTTGGATCCTAGAAGCATTACAACTGTGGCAGGGGTGGATCATTGGTGTGGGATGCATGGGAGTAAGTTCACTTGGGGCATACCTATATAAATGTGCTCAAGTGTTCATGGGGTATTGTCACAGTGGGTGGAATTCACACAATAACCAAAAGAATATTGAATTCTTTTCCTGGGTATCTGTGCCACATTCTCTAGTGAGACAGCAAGAATCCCCAAGTACAGGGACAGTGACTAGTGGAGGATGGATCATTGGCGAGCCCTTGATATGGATGATTCTACTTATGAACCTTTACTTTTGAAATTGAACCTTAGTCTATGTTGCCCAAGAGTTACCTCCTTAGAGCCTCATTGCTCAAATGTGACCTCTCTCTAAGCTAAACTCAGCATATAAATGCATTACCTTACCCTCAGCACAGGGCATTCACTCCCAGGGATGAGCCTCCCTGGAACTGAGGGATTACTATCAAGCACCAACTAGCAATGCAACTGGAAATATACCTTGACCAAAAGGGGGACATGTAAAGACAAATGAGTTTATATGGCTAAGAGACTTCAAAGTGATTTGGGAGGTCACTCCAGAGGTTACACTTATGCACATCTCAGCAGGATCTCATTGACTGCCAAAGTAAATACTGCTTCAAATAGCAGGGCACCTGAGGGCTCTGGAGACATACAGACACTATAGGTGGAGCAGACAGCTCAGGAATTTGGTGCCTTGCCAGTGGGGCCTACTTGGGAATTTATGCTCCCCAGTGTGACAGAGTTGGACTCATTCTGGTTTCCCTAAACATGGCTCTTCTGACCCTTCTATTTGAACCTATATTTAGTACTAGAGTTGATAGATGTATGTTCAAGAAACAAATCTTTGTGCTGTCCATGTGTCAACTGGGTCCTGAATCTCAACAGACTTGCAACAACTACTCTCCAGTTCATTGTCATCCAGGAAAACAAGGAGGTGAATATTGACAATGACCACCCCAAGGCACAGAGAAAGTTAGCAACTGCAAAAAAGATAATTCCATCCATCTGCCTCATGGGATCTAAGCCCCCTCTCAATTAGAGGTGATTTGGGCATCACCATCCCAGAATCTTCAGGATTGGGGAATGAATGATGGACTAGAGTAGACTTACTGGTACTCTAACATAGAATTATTGTGATTCTAGCAATGGAAGATCTTTTATCATTGATGTGGAGGCAGTGGCCACTGGAGGTTCTGAGGGGAGGGAGAGGGAAAAACATGTAATATGGGGGCATTTTCAGGACTTGGGAAATGTCCTGAATGACATTGCAATGACAGATACAGGCCATTAGTTATCTTGTTATAACTTAAAAAAATGTGTGGGAAAGAGTGTAAACTGCAATGTAAACTATAATCCATGCTTAATGACAATGCTTCAAAATGTGTTCATCAATTATAACAAAAGTACCATACTAATGAGGGATGTTGTTAATATGGGAAAATGTGGGAGGGCTAGGGAGTGGGGCATATGGAAATTTCCTTTATTTTTTATGTAATATTTATGTAATCTAATTATCTTTTTAAAAATTTTTTAAAAGTTTACTAAAAAAAGTAAACTCAGAGAATGCAGCTTGGTTTCTCCTTGCAGTTTATACTAAAATGCTAGATGATAAAGACAAGCTGATAACTGAATTGGGTACAACAAAACAAGAAACTGATTCTGTAAATTCCAAGCCTCTGGAAATCAAGACCCCAGATAACTGTCCCATTTGAGGACTTAACTAACCTTGGAATTTGTAAATCAGGATAAAAAATGCAGTTATCCAGGAAAGACTTGTGGACAGTCTTACTGTCTGATGTCTTGGATCCCTGCTTCTTGTATGCTAAACTGACAAACATTTTGAGTTTGCTGCATGAACAAAATCACTGTCAGCCTGTACTGAAAAGGACATGAAAGGGAGAGATGGAAGGGAAAATGACTTTAAGAGAAAAACCATGGAAACTGAGCTCTGGAATTCAGACATCTTCTTGGGCCAAGATAGAAACCCCACTTTTATGTATAGATAGGGTAATTTTGTCCCAGCAGTTGAAGAGGGTGGATAGTCCTACCTCCTGTTCAAGAAGATTTTAGCCACCCCAGGCCTCTGAGAGGGTGGAGCACATTCCCCAACTGTTGGGAAGACGAAAGTTGATACCAAATTGAACTGAGAGGTGTGGGACTTCCCCCCTAGATTAGAGAAGGCCAGATCACCAATTCATTGCTCTGAGAGGGTTGGGACTATAGGGCACATATTAGGGAGAATGTTGCCACCCCCTCACTGTACTAAGGGGGTAAAGACTACCCCAAAGATTGGTAAAGTTTGGCCATCACCCCAAACTTCTTGGTGGGGGAAGTTTGCTACCCAGATGCTTGATGATGGTGTTACCAAGAAAATGTCCATTAAGCAAGCCTTGGAAAGAGTGGGTCCCAATGAGGCCCCACAAAGAAGAAATCACCATCTTGAGAATGCCTCTTAGATTTTGAAATCTAATGGAGTATGCCCAGCAGTTTAATGGAACTGTTGGGGACCCATATGGTAATGCAGATGTTTATCCTATGTCTGTCCTTTTGTATACTGGAAGGAGATAAATTGTGCTGTAAGTTTCAGAGGTGTACAGCCAGATGGGACTTTGCCTCAAGACAAACTATTTCTATAAACTGATTGTGATGTGATTTTGACTTAGCATTGTTACTGAAATAAGGTTTTGCATGTGTTTGTTTATTTGTTTGTTTGTTTTGTTTTGAGTATTGTAATGTCATTTTTTAGAATTCAGTGGGTGGAGTGTGGCAGTTTGATTTTATTTATGAATTCCAAAAAATATATTTGATTATGTTTGTAAACTTGTCTGTTTCTTTCAGCATAATACCCTTTGATTGTATCAGATACAGCTGTCTTTGATTAAATTATGTTAAGATAAAGGCTTTGATGTGAACATGTCATTAGGGATATATAGAGTTGAGTCCCCACCCCATTTGTGGACTGATAAAACAAACTCTCACATGGGGGTACAGACAGGGAAAAGAAGAGCCCCAGAGGAAGAGAGACAGCTCATTAAACATGGAAGAGGCCCTGGGAAGAGAGATAAGCCTGATAGTCTACAGATGACCTGGTGAATAAAACGGAGCAACTGAGCCCAGAAAGAAATGAACCCTGGAGAGAGAGAGGTGAACCTTATGCCAGCCTATAGCTGAAATCAGGAGAAGCTGGGACCACAGAGCCTTAAGAGGAACAAGGAACCCTGAGCCCTTGCAGATGTCACCAGCTGTCTTGCATGAATATGTGGTAAGACTTTGTGTGAGAAAGTACCACTTATAGTACCTTGAGTTGGACTCTTTAAGGCCTTGTGACTGTAAGCTTCTATCCCAAATAAATATGGAGTGAGGAAGGGGGAGGGAGGTTGGGTACATGGGAATCTCTAGTATTCAGTGTGTGACTTTGCTGTGACCTAAATCTTTGAAAACTAAATGAAAATTTGGGAGACACTGGGGAATGAGAGGGGGAAGGTGTCACGGTACATACCGGACATCCGATAAGGCAGTGATAAAAGGAGAAAAAATAAAAAATAATTTAAAAAAATTAAAAACAATGTTTTTAAAATTTTTCCCATTTTCTTTTTTGAATGTCCCAATCTGTTAATAATATTTTATTTTTAGTTCTTTTTTTCTGAGTTTCCTTGTATTTTATCTCTTGTATTTAAGCTTATCATTATTATTTCATTTTCCTATTAATTGTATTTTGTTATTATATGGGCTTCATCTTCAAGGAAGGTTCAGATCACAGAAGGGTTACAATGGGGGCTACAGAGGATCATTGGTGGGGGGTGACTGGGATGGGGGATTCGTGAGAGTAAGTTCATTTGAATATATATGAAAGATATATACAATTGTTCAAATGATCGAGCGATGGGGCATGGCCATGGTGGGTAGACAATCATTCAATAATTGAGGGAGTACTGAATTCCCAGCCTGGAGAGCTCTGCCACATTATCCAAGGGAGCAGCAACAGTCCCCTGAGTGCAGGGGCAGTGTCTGGGAAAAGAGGATGGCCCACTGTTGGGTTCTTATTATTGATGACTAGCCTTATGAGTCTTTGCTCTTGTATTTGAAACTTGGCCTACTGTTATGGGGTGCCTAAGAGTTGCCACCTGAGAGCCTCCTTGTTGCTCAAATGTGGCCTCTCTCTAAGCCAAACTCAGCACATGGATGCATTACCTTCCCCCCAACGTGGGACATGACTCCTGGGGATGAGCCTCCCTGGCAATGAGGGATTAATACCAAGTGCCAACTGGCAACACGACTGGAGAAAAAGTCTTGAATAAAAGGAGGAAAAGGTAAAGACAAATGAGTTCATGTGGCTAAGAAATTTCAAAGAGAGTCAGGAGATCATCCCAGAGGTAACGCTTACGCACACCTCAGTAAGATCTCACAGAACACCAAAGTGGATATTACCTCACACAGAGGGGCTCCTGGGGGCTCTGGAGACACCCAGGTCCTGTATAAGAGGGGATAGCCCCAGAGATTGATGCCTTATCAGTGAGCTCTACTTTGGAATCTGTGCTCCTGAGAGTGACAGAGTTGGACTCAAATAAGTCCTCCCTGCACATGGTCCATCAGTCCCTTCTATTCAAACCTATATGTGAGGCTGGAGTTTGTAGGTGTACTTCCAGAGACTGGAGCCTCTGGCCTGCCTATGTGCCAGCTGTGCCTGGAATCTCGGTGGAGCTGCAACTCCTACT
>JAQZBX010094793.1:0-11986 GCA_029593785.1 Cabassous unicinctus | reverse complement strand
CTGCTGGGCAAGGTCAACCTCTCTGTACACATGGGTGGGGTTCCTCTCTCGTCCAAAGGTGATGCATTAATTCCAGATCTCAGCTTCCATGGTTTTCCCCTTAAAGATGTTTCTCTTTCAATCTCTCATTTCCATGTACCTTTTAGTCCAAGCTGACAGTGGTTTTGTTCATACAACCCTCTCAAAAAGCTTGTTGGTTTAGCATGAAAGAGGCAGGGGTCCAAGCCATTAGACAGTAAAACATTCCACAAGTTTATTTGAGATAACTTCATCTTCAATCCTGATGTACAAGGTTCAAGTTTAGTTAAGTCTTCAAAAGGAGCACTATCATCTGGGAGCTTGATATCCAGAGGCTTGGAATTACTATAATCAGTTTCTGTTTCCTTTGTGACCAACAGTTCTTTCCTTAGCTTATCTCTCTCATCCAGCATTTTGCCATGGGCTTCAAGGAGAAGCTAAGCTGTATTATCTGAATTTACTTTGGAAAATTCTTCAGCTAAATGCCCAGTCTCACCATTTTCAAATTCTCTCTTTGATAAAACATCAGAAGTTAATCTTGCTATTTTCTCTGTGGTTCAAAATATGGATCACCTTTCCTCCGATTTCCAATTACAGTTTCATCGTTTACTTCTTAGGCACAATAAAAAGTCTCTTTAGTCTTTATATCCCTACCAACAGTCTCTTCAAAGTGTTGTCAGTCTTTTCTACTAAGCATCTCACAATTCCTCAAAAAAAAAAAAATACCCCTTACTGATTTATAAAACCATTACAGCACTTTGGTAATTGCAAAAGCAATTCCCCATTCTCCAGTACCAAATTTAGTATTAGTCAGCCAAGAGAGTTCAGATGCAAAATACCAGAATTCAATTGGCTTTTATAAAATTTATTTATTTGGTGTAGAAGCTTACAGTTTCCAGGACATAAAATGTAAGTTACTTCACTCACCAATGTCTGCTGCGACATGTTGAAGCAAGATGGTTAACAAAATTAGTCTTCCTCTTCCTCTTAAGGCTCTGTAGTCCCAACTTCTTCCAATATCAGCTGTAGGCCATCAGGCTCTCTAGGCTTTCTCTCTCTGCCCAGGGATTGGTTCACTTTGGGCTCAGGCTTCCTTCTCTCCACAGGGTCAGCTGTAGACTATCAGACACTCAGCTTGTCTCTTTTCCTGGGGCCACTGAACATGTCTGTGGAATTCTCTCTATTCCTCTGTTCTTCTCCTGTGTGTTTACTTCACAGTCTCCAGCTCAAAACTCCAGCATCAAAACTCCATCAAATCTCAAATTAACTCCTCTGCTTTTTAATCAAGTAAAAGTAAAACCTCTGAATCCAATACAATCAATGTACAAACAGCCTACTTTACAAACATAATCCAATACCTATTTTTGGAATTCATAAATAATATCAAACTGCTACACACACCAAACAATATAAATACTTACAGCCATACTCCAGGACATATACTTATCAAATAGTCCAATAATCAAAACAAGGAGAGAATATTGAATGCAGCAAGATAAAAGAGATTCATCATGTACAAGGGGAAGCTCAATAAGATTAAGTGCTGATTTCTCATCTTAAACCATGGAGGCAAGAAGGCAGTGGCATGACATAGTTAAGGTGCTAAAAGAAAAAAAAAATCAAAGCCCACACTTTTCTATTAGCAAAGCTGACATTCAAAAATGAGGGAGAGTGCAAAATATTCATGGTTAAACAGAGATTAAGAGAGTTTTAAATAAGAAACCTGCCCTTCAAGAGGCACTAAAGGTGGAAGCAGATGTGACTCAAGCAATTGGAATCCTACCTACCACATAGGAGGTGCAGGGTTTCATTCCCTGGGTCTCCTTGTGAAAGGCAAGCACGCCCATGTAGAGCGCTGGCCAAGACAGGAGTGCTGACACACAGAGGAGTGTTGGCCCACACAGGAGTGCCTGGTACAGCAATATGATGCAACAAAAAGAGACACTGATGAGAGACAATAAGAGATGCAGCAGACCAGGGATTTGAGGTGGCACAAAAGATTGAGCACCTCTCTCCACCCTGGAAATTCTCAGGGTTAGAGGCCAGTGTCACCTAAAGAGAAGACAAACAGACAGAGAAGAACACACAGAGAGCAGACAGCAAGCACAAAACAATAGAGGGGTGAGGGAATGAATAAATCTTAAAAAAAGAGAAATACTAAAGGGAGTTCTGAATTGTTGAAAGGAATAACAGGAAAGAGAGAGTTGGAAGAGAAAGTAAGAAGGAAGATTATTTATAACAATAATTAAAAAGATAGAAAGAGAAAATAAAACAACATATGACATTTATAAACCTAAAGAAAATATGGTTAATGTAAGTAATGAATTGACAGAAATAAAATTGAATGTTAATGGATTAAACTCTCTAATCAAGAGACACAGATTGGCCAACTGGATAAGGAAATATGAACCCATCTATTTACTGTCTATAAGAAACTCACCTTAGACTCAGGGACACAAGAAGCTTGCAAGTGAATGGTTGTAAAGTGATTATTCAGGTAAACAATAACCAAAAAAAGGTGGGAGTAGCTATATTAATATCAGACAAAATAGACTTTAAATGCAAAGTTATAGTAAGAGACAAAGCAGGATATTATATATCAATGAAATGGATAATATTAAGAGGAAATAACAATCATAAACATTTATGCACCTAACCAAGGTGCCTCAACAAAATACATGAGGCAAACATTGGAAAACCTATGAGGAGAAATAGATGCCTCTACAATTATATTGGCAGACTTTAATACACCATTATCACATTAGAAAGAACATCTCAGCAGATGATCAATAATGAAACAGAGATCTTGAATAATATGTTAAAGGATCTAGACCTCATAGGCATATACAAAACTTTACAATGAAATACATTCGGATATGCATTCTTCTTGAGCACACATCTATCATTCTCTAGGATAGGCCAAATAGTAGGTTACAGAAAAACTCTCAATGAATCCAGAAAGATTTAAATTATACAAAGTACTAATTTCTCATACAAAAATGGAATGAAGTTAGAAATCAGTAAGGGGCAGAGAAACAGATTAGGCACAAAGATATGAAAGTTAATCAGCACAATTTTAAGCAATCATTGGGTCAAGGATGAAATTGCAAAAGAAATTAGTAAATACCTTGAAATGATTGAAATAGACAACACACATATCAAAACGTAAGGGATGCAGCAAAAGCAGTGAAGAAATGGAAATTTAAACTCATAAATGTCTATATTAAAAATGCAGAAAGAGATGAAATCAAAGACATAACTGCACACCTGGAAAAATTAGAAAGAGAACAACAAACTAATCCCAAAGCAAGTAGAAAGATGGAAACAAGAAAGACTAACAGAGCTAATCTTTTAGCAGTGTTAAAAGAAATTGAAAATATAAAAACAATACAAAATTTAAGAAAATCAAAAACTGGTTCTTTGAGAAGGTTAATAAAATTAACAAACCCTTGGTTAGACTAACAAAGAAAAAGAGAGAAGACGCAAACACAAAAAAATAGAAACAAAGAAGGGAATATCACCAATGACCCCACAGATATAGAGTACCATAAGAGGATAGTTTGAAAAACTGTATGCCGATGAATAACTTGAATGAAATGGACCAATTTCGAGAAATGCACAAGTAGCCCAAACTGATGGAGAAAAAAAAGATGAACTCAATGGACCAATCACAAGAAACAAGATTGAATCAGTAATCAAAACTCTCCCAACTAATAAGAGCCCATGACCAGCTATCTTCACAGGTGAATTCTAACAATCTTTCTGGAAAGAATTAACACCAATCCTGCTTAAACTCTTCAAAAAAATAGAAGTGGAGGGAGCATTGCCTAACTCATTCTATGATGCAAGCATCACCCAATACCAAAGCCACACAAAGACTCCACAAGAAAGGAATTTTATAGACCAATCACTCTAATGAAAGTAGACGCTAAAGTCTTCAACAAAATACATGCAAATTGTATTCAACAACACATAAAATGAATTATACATTATGACCAAGTGGGTTTCATCCCTGGTATACAAGGATATTTTAACATAAGAAAATCAAACAATGTAATACACTACGTTAACAGATAGAAAGAAAAAAATCACATGATCATCTCTATTGATGCAGAAAAAGCATTTGAAATAAGACAGCACACTTTCCTGTTAAAAACACTTCAAAACATAAGAATAGGAGGAAACTTCCTAAACATGATAAAGGCTGTAAATGAAAAACCCACAGCTAACATCAAGGGAGGAAGAGGAGCATATGCAAAACCCTTATGTTTTTTATGTAACATATTTTTTTATTTTTTATTTTTTTATTTTTTTATTTTTTTTTCTTTTTTGTGTAATGTATTTAATATAAAGTTTCTCTAAAATAAAAAATAATTATAAAATAATCTTTCACATTTGAATACAACAATAATGAGCAATCTGAGGAGGAAATTGAAAAAGGCAGCCTACATCTTGGAAGAAAATATTTGGTAAACATCTATCTGATAAGGGTATAATATCTAGCATATGTAAAGAAAACTTACACCTTGAAAATGAAAGGACAAAAAAAAAAATTTAAAAACGGGCAATTGATTTGAATAGACATTTCTCCAAAGAAGAAATACAAGTGGCTAAAAAGCACATGAAAAGATGTGCAACATGACTACCTATTAGGGAAATGCAAATCAAAACTACAATGTGATATCATCTTTCACCCATTAGACTGTCGGCTATTAAAAAAAAAAAACCAGAGGACTGCAAGTATTGGAGAGGATGCTGAGGAAAGGGAACAATTATCCATAGCTGGTGTGAATGTAGAATGGGGCTGCCATCTTGGAGAATAGTTTGGCAGTTCCTCAGGAAGCTAACTATAGAATATCATATTATCCATCAATCTTACTGTTGGATGTATACCCAGAAGGATTGAAATCTGGGACATGAACAGATACATGCACACCGATGTTCATAGAAGCATGATTCACTATGCCAAAAGTTGGAAGCAACCCAAATGTCCATCAACTGAAGAATGGATACGCAAACTGTGACATATATATACAATGGAATATTACTCAGGTGTAAGAAGGAATGCGGCATTAACATAAGGGATAACATGGATGAATCACGAAGAGCTTATGTTGAGTGAAGTAAGCCAGACACTGAAGGACAAATATTACATGACCTCACCAATATGAATTAAGCATATTGACCAGACTCACAGATCTTTAGTCTGGAAGAATGATTTACAGGATACAGAAAGGGAGTATAAGATTGTGAGCTGATGCCCATATGAACAATATCTACAAAAAGGTGGAAGGGTGTAGCAAATGAGCATGATAATGGTGCAGCCATGTGATTAGATTTAGTAGTGTTGGTCTGTATGGGGAGTAGGGATTGGGTTTGGGTCAGACTATCCAAGGAACTGGGGAAGAGTCACAGGAGGAGCAGATGAAATCTGGGGACTTGCAGGTTTGTAGTTAAAAGTACAATGTTGGGAATGTTCTTTTGGCAAATATGAAAGGGAAGGGTTACTGGTGTAGGGTGCTGGATGCGAGGGAGAGGGGGTGGGACAGGGTGCACCTGTGGATGCTTCTATGTAATATTTAAGTGTTCATCTTGGCATAGTGTGTTTTATCAGTAGGTGGAGACCCACACAATAAACAAAAAAAATATCAAATTCCACACTGGAAAGTTCTAATATGTTCTCAGTTAGAGTGACAAGAAAGCCTCAAGAACATAGGCAGTACCAAATAAAAGGAAACAGACCAATATGCCAAATTTGAATGTTTATGCGAGTAACTATGAATCTTATTCCTCAAACATTGGAACTTAGTGTTTACCAGCGGTTCGAAGGAGAGGGAGAGAGAAGAATAGAATATATGGTACATAGGGCATATTTATGGCATTAGAACTGTTCAGCATGATTTTGTAATAGCAGATACAGGTCACTTCAAATTTCATCAAAACCAATAGAACTGTAGGATCCAAAACATAAACCATAACATCAATCATTGAGTATGGTTAATAACAATGCTTTAATATGTACATCAATTGCAGCAAATATGCCATCAACATGTACAATGTTATTAATAGGGGTGAGGGGATTGGGGGAGGGCACTGGGTATAAGAAAATCCCCTATATTCCCTATATTACTTTTCTGTATCCTCAAGCTTCTTTGAAGAGAAAATTTTAAAAAAATGACACTGGGGTATATCTGGAAGAAAATGTCACTGCACATACAAGAAAACAAATCCCACAATGACGTAAGAAACAATGTATAAATTTTTTAAAAATGTTTTTACTTCAAATTTTTAATTTTTTATATTTTATTGTTTATTTGTAATATTACCGTTTTTCTTATTAATTTTATTTGGTTATTTTGTTGGATTAATTTTTGGAGAGATTTGGGTCCCAGAAGGGTCACAACAGTGGTAGGGGAGGATCACTGATGCAGGTTTTCAGTAATGGGGGATGCATGGGAAGGGGTTCACCTAGGGCATGATTCTAAGTAAAGTGAATATATTCAAGAGTTCATGAGGCATTGTCTCAGTCGGTGGAGATCCACACAATAACCAAAAGAATATTGAATTCCCATCCTGGGGATTTCTGCTACATTCTCTGATAGGACAGAAAGTATCCCCTGAGTTCAATGGCAGTGCCTAATGAAGGAAGCCAAACCATTATACCAAGATCTTGATATTGATGATTGTACTTATGAACCTTTTCTTGTGAAATTGAAACTTAGCATAGTACTATATATAGCCTCCATTATCTCGTGAAAGCCGCCTTGTTGCTCAAAGTGGCCTCTCTCTAAGCCAGACTCAGCATATAAATGCAATACCTACCTCCAGGTGTGGGACATAACTCCCTGGGATGAGCCTCCCTGGCATCAAGGGATTATTACCAAGTGGCAACTAGCAATGTATCTGGAAAAGACCTTTACCAAAAGGGGGAAATGGTAAATACAAAAGAGTTTTTATACCTAACAGACTTCAAAGTGAGGCAGGAGTTTTTGCTAGAAGTTTTTCTCATGCAACTCTCAGAAGGATCTCATTGACTGCCACGGTAAATAGCAGGGACCCTAAGGACTCTAGAGACATCCAGAAACTATAAGCAGGTCAGATGACTCAGGAATTTGGCACACTGTCATTGGGCCTTACTTGTAATTTATGCTCCACAGTGCAACAGCGTTAGACTCATTTATAGGTTATCCATACATGGCTCTTCTGCCCCTTTTATTTGAATCTATAATTATCACTATGCTTGATAAATATATGTCTTAGAGACTTAAATCTGTGTTCCATGCATTTGCCAGTTAAGCCCTGAATTTCAGCAGAGATACAACACCTAAACTCCAGTTCATTGGAATCACCCAGAACAACTAACAAGGAGATGTTGATTGGCAAACCCCATCCCAAGGAACAAAGAGTGTCTGCAACTGCAAGCAAGGTAGCTCCATCTAGCTTCCCCATGGGATCTAAGGTCCCTCTTAGTTAGTAGCAGAGTGGGCATCACCATCCCCACATCCTCAAGTTTGGGAAAGTAACAATGGACTAAAGTAGACTTATTATATATCTACTATGGACTTATTATTATTCTAACAATGGAAGAACTCTTATTGATGTAAAAGCAGTGGCCTTCAGTGTTTCTGAGGATTGAGAGAGGGAAGAAAAAGTGTAATATGGGGGCATTTTCAGGACATTTGGATTTTTCTTGGATGACATTGCTGTGACAATTACAGGCCATTGTATATTTTTTCATAACCTACAAAATTTTGCAGGACACAGTATAAACTATAATGTAAAGTATAAACAATAGTTAATAGCAATGTTTCAATATGTTTTCATCTATTGTAACAAATGTACCACACTAATGAGGGATGCTGTTGATGTGGGAAAGTGTTGGAGGGGGATGAGGGGAACACATGGGAATGCCTTATATTATTTATGTACATTTATGTAATCTAAAGCATCATTAAAAATAAAAAATAATGAAAATTAATTTATTTATAGATTCAACTAGCAACCAGAAAGACACTGCATGATAATGGGTACATATAGTCAATCTCTAGATGTGTTGGGGCTCATTTAGATATTTAAGATATCTAGTTCCAGCACCATTTGTCAAAAGACTTTATTTCCTCCTTGAATTGTCTTAGTGATTTTGAAGAAAATCTTTTAAATGTATCTGTGTTTGTCTATTTCTGGACTGTCCTGTTCTTTCTTTCTGTTAATCTGTCTTTACACTATTAACACAAAGTCTTGATTTTTGTAGTTTTGTAATATGTCTTAAAATTGTGTTGACTGAGAACTACAATTTTGTTCCTTTTCTAAATTGTAATTGTATTCTATACTTTTTCATTTCCCAACATATGTTAGAAAAGACTACATAATGTCTACGTACATAAAGTCAAACATTGATTTATATGAATTTCACTACAACTATAGAATAATTTAGGGAGAACTGACATATTAAAAACAGGGAATCTTCCAGTTCTTTAACTTTAATTCAGATGAGGACCCATGATTCCTGCTTCCCAAGTATGTAAGTTGAACATTCATATCCTCTTGAGACAGGGTGGGCCATTGAATATGATGCATTTCACTTTCATGACTGACTGCATTACATTATAAGACAATAGGCAGGAATTTTGCAGTTGTAATTAGATCTCATATATATTCTCTTTGAGTTGATGAAGATGGAATGCAACAAGGCTGGACCTAACCATACAAATAAGAATATACACTGTATGATTCCACTTATATGTAGCTCAGAAACACAAATATAGCCTCTTGCATTAATATTATGAATCTTGCTTTGCTTAAGGGTTGAAGGGATTACAGTAATTGGGAACAGAGATCCTCACTGGCTGACCATGTTCTGTTTTTTGGTCTGGGTTCTGATTACATGGACTAAATATGCATTTTTTTTAAATATATTCATTGAGCTTATGATATGTCACTTTTCCATATAGATATTATAGTTTACAAAAGGGAATTTTGAAAATGATGTATCCAGAACTTCTCTTCGTACTATATCCCTAAATTTGTTTCCAGTCTTTCTCACTAGGATGTGGATTAAGTGTATGGTGGTGCAGCTAGTCTGTGACCATGAGGATGAAAAACACATGTTGAGTAAACAAAAGGAAGATGGAATTTTTAACAATGTCATTGAGCTGCCATAACAACCCTGGATTCCCTAATCTTTGATTTTTGAGTTATGGATAAATAAACCCACCAAAATTTTAGCATCCCTTATTGGTCACCTCTTTGTTTCTTTCAGTTGAATTTCAACCTTATTTAAATACAAAAGATAGACTGTGTTGATACACTTCAGAATTTTTAAAAAATTTCCTATTATTTAAAGAACTGCATGGGGATTCAAATTGTTTAAGGGCATGTAATTACATAATAATCATACCAGTGATGTTTCACTTTATCTTTTTATAACTACTGCAAATCAAGAAATGCAATTAGAATGTAGTAGACATCCAGTGGAGAGCTACAAAAGTAAGTGAACACTATCAATCTTGCCATATTGGAACAGAAACTGAATTGATATATATTTATAAGCATATGTGAATAATATTAGTATGGAAAATTTCTTCACCTGCAAAGCAATATATAAATGGTGACAATCAGGATTCTGAACAGTGACAAGAACCCAATTCCACCAAGAGCATCATCTCTATACTGATAAAGTCCATGTATGTGATGAATAATGGGGTGAGGTCATCTTGCCTGCTGGACATCAGCCTAAGACTAATAAATTTGTTCACAAGTATGGCAGTACCACCAGGAAAATTCTCCTCCAATAGCCTACGAATGTGATGGAAACAAAGCCCACCACCTTTTCATGCATAACCATGGCAAGTGGGGCCCATGAACCAGCAGCATCAGCCTCACCGGGGACCTCATCAGAAATGCTGACTCAAAGGCCTATTCCCACACCTGCTGAGTTGAAATCTGTATTTTACAGGATAAATGGGTGATTTGTTCACACAGTAAAGCTTAGCATCCAGTGGTCTAATGTACCCAAGAGTAAATAAGGCCAGGATTGATCAGAGGCAAGAGAGGGTAGAAGCAAAAGAGGTTTTGAGAGTTTTCAAGTGCTCTGAACCTTACAGCTGTCATTTCTGTTTTACTTGAAAACATTGAGTCACGCAGATTCCTCTCCTCATCAGCTGGGACCCAGCTTGGATCCCGTTAGGGCAGTGTTTATCTTTATTTTTCCATCAAGAACCAGCATACCTACTCTTACCTATGTCTCTATGTTCACAAATATTTTTGGACACTGATGGAGGAAAAACAAATATCTATACAGGAAAGATTGGACAGGAAGAAGTACATGGGCATGTGGAATTGGGAGTCAGTGATTGTGGCCACAATGATGAGCAGGTTCACAAAGATGGTGACCAGGTACATAGACAGGAACAGTCCAAAGAGGAGGGACTGCAACTCTGGCTCCTCTGAAAATCTCCAAAGGAGAAATTCTGAAATTCCTGCATTATTTCCTGGTTCCATGTACTTGATGTGATTAACCTGAAAGAAATAACATGACTTATTTTCAAACAATGAACCATTAATAACCTATCTATAATTTGTATTTTGGAGTAAGGAAATAAATTTCTGGATTTGTTTATCAAATCTAAGCAGAGATTGCCATCTCTGATTAGCAACTGCTTCCCTGCTTTCAAAATATTCTCCAATCTGTCATGCATTGTAAGATTTTAATGGACACTCATTTATTCATTTGTGGAAAGAATTTTCAGTGCAGGTCTTCTGCAGACACTGACTAGGCAATGGGAATAATGTACTGAAAACCAAAGTTTTTCAACCTCTTGTTGAGTCCATATGGTAAAAGAAGGTGACACTGTTCTCGGGGAAGGACATCCCGGGGCCTGGGGAGGAGACTTTTGATCCCTGGCTAGGGCACATTAATAATGTCGTGGAGGAGTGGCAAGTAAGGTTGATTGAGAGTCTCAGAGGCCCCGCCTCTGAATTCATTCGCATGCTCAATACCAACAACCCAGTGATAACCACCTGAAGGCTCTTGAGTAGGTGTTCGGGAGCATGGAGAGCACTAGGTATGCCCAGGTCAGACTTCCAGAACCCGGGAGAAAAGTTATCTGCTTACGTTATTCGTCTGGAGCCCCTGCTGCAGAAGGTGGTGGAGAAAGGGGCCATAGGTAAAGATAACGTGAACCAGGCCTGCCTTGAACTAGTGATTGTCTGGGCCAACCACAGCAGGGGCCATCCAAGTCAGCTGTGGTTGACCCGGCTGCCTGAGGGCTGGCTGCTAACCTCTTCCAGTTGTAGTGCAGATTCGCAGGAGGAGCCCTATGAGGAGGAAGAGGAGGCTGAGGCTGTCCTCCTGCAATTAGGCCTGGAGGGGCAATTCTGAGTCCCTGCAAAGGGGTATTTAGATCAGACGTAGATCACAGCTGCTCTGTTTTTAGTTTCTTATAGGTGTGTCTGATTATTAAAGCCTAAGATGCGTTCTGTTGTGTTTTTTTTTTGGGGGGGTGGGGGTGGGCGGAGGATTATTCGTAAAATTGTGCACGCGAACACCATGAGCTGCTACAACAATACAAGTGCATCAGGCTGGCTGAAATGCCAGTAAAAGGTTAGACATGTGCTCAGTGCGAGCTGTCATCGTGGCATCATTGTCAGTTATGAAAAACAAGTGAACCTGTCCACTTTCCAGGGAGGTAATTAAATGAGAAATTGCATGTTCAGATATTTGTAGGGCCTGGCTCACAGCAAGTGCCCACTAAAAATGTGAACTGTTATTGTTACTAATATCGTGAATAGTTTTTGTGCTTACAATAAATTTTTCCTGGTTTATATTAATACAAAGAAACATGAATTCATTAAATATTATATGTTATTTACCTTTAAAGTGCAAAGTTCTCATCTTTAAACATCTTGTTCAGTTTAATTGAAAAGTGTTCTGAGACTACAAAATGGTATGTAAGAAAAATACTGCAAC
>JAQZBX010094792.1:0-11984 GCA_029593785.1 Cabassous unicinctus | reverse complement strand
TATATATATATATATATATATATATATGTTGTTGCATATTCTAAGAACATTATTTGTTTTTAATTTCTGCTATTTATTATTTATAATATTTCATATTTATTGATATATGCTTTTATGTATGTATGTATATAGATAATTGACAAATTTAAGCCGAGTAATTAAGCTATAAATATATTAATAGTATCAGAAAATATATTACAAGACACAGTATTGTTGCTACTTTGAAATAATCTTTCTAATGATAGCATTATTAAGAGGCAACACATTTGTTATAGATTATGGTATAAAAACAAAAACTGTGCTCAGTAACTAAATACTTTAATTTCCTTAGAAAGATTACAGGTAACCAGAGATTGTTCACTTTTAGTTAACTTATTATTAGTTCAAGTTCTAAAGTCAGTTAATGAAAATTGGTGATTATATTTAAGTTCTCATTGTAAAGAAGATACTCATTGTTGACGCTAAAAAATGTGTCAAATGGCATTTTAAAATTTTTCCCAATTACTGTAAGTGACGTGACTAAGCCCAATCTATTGGCTTATCTGAAGTTCATAACAATCTTTTAAAAATATACAAGCCATGATAATACAATTTGATTAACATATATTTGTGTATTTTCACAACTTTAAATATTTTTTGAAAATGATGTCAAATTGTCCAACACTTAGACTAATGTAGGAAATAAGAAATTTAAATTATTACAATTTTATGAGAAAACATCTCCAAGTCTTACATAATATGAAATGTCATCTTTCCATTACAGTTCTCATTTTCAGGAAAAAAATATAAAGTTTTAACTAAATTATTACAGTAATTCTTTCTTTTTCTTTTGGATTCACTTTGGCAAGTATTAATACCTAAACTTGGATCTTTGTAATATTTTTCTTCATTTTATACCAAATATTATGTAATCATTAGCACATTATGACTCATAAGTATATTTGTAATGCAATTTATAAATTAAATATATTATTAATAAAAATAAGTTAATTATTAGCTTAGCATTTATTTTGAATTTCTTTGCTCCTTATCAAAGCAAAGAATCAGAGATGTGTCACTTTAAAAGTAACATTTACAAAAAAGATGCTGGCTCAAAAAATTAAAAAAAGAAAGGAAATGAAAAGTTTCCAGTACTAAAGGGTCAGTTCACTTACAATACTAGATTTAATTTCCCTGGGAATTTTAATTTTTTTATTATTGCATATTAATCTCAATGATCAATCAGAACAGTGTCCTTTTTAAATGCAAGTTTATTATCTAATTATTTTACTGTGAAAGTAGGCAAAGTTATATTAACCTATTTACTAAAAACTTTATCACATCAAATATTCAAGCAAGCTAGGGAACATTAGGCTAAGGAGTTTATCAGTGTTTCCCCTTATTACATTCACAATGCAATTTTATCCCTTGAATAGTCAAATTTAGGTTGAAACAGGGTTCCGTAGCAATGCTTAATATCTTAATATCTTGTTAGCATACAAAGCTTTTCCTTTCATTTGACTTGTTTGGTTGATTTTCAGTTTACCAATTCTGAATAATTCCTTAAATGTGCACAACAAAATCTTGATATGTAAATTTATATAACATAATTATGCCTAGGATAAATATATGGGAAACTAGATTTTTAATTGCACTACAGGGTTTTAGGTTTTAGTATTTCCCAAGTAAATAGCAAACATAAACAGATAAGAAAGCATAGACTTTAATATATATTTTTGGAGAGTTTAAGTTTGTTTGTTTTTTGTTATAAATAGCAACTTCTTGATCTTCATATCACTTAATTTTTTTGTGTGTGCATTCATCACTTTAATAATTATTAGAGCATTTTCATTATCTCAATAATAATAATAATAAACAAAAAACAGACAAATGAACAAGAAAATTCCTCACCTCTCAATCTCTCTATGCTTCCTCGACTGTACTAGCCGCTATTTCTGGCTTTTTTAATTTTTTTTTTTTATTTTAAAAAATGCTTAGATTACATAAATGTTACACAAAAATTACAGGGATTCCCATGTTCCCCACCTCCCACACCTTCCACAAAATCCCACATAAACATCTTTCATTAGTGTGGCACATCACCTGCAATGGATATACACATCCTGGGGCTTTGCCAATAAGCATGGACCATAGTTCACATTGTATACCACACTCTCTCCCACACAGTTCTGCATGTTATATGCTGATGTAAAATGGCCTATATCTGTCATTGTAATGTCACTCAGGATAATTTCCAAGTCCTGAAAAAGCACCTGTACAACAACTGCTTTTCCCTTCCCTGCCCCAAAAGCATCCTGGATCCTCTGACCTGCCCATGTGCCAGCTGTGCCTGGAATCTCAGTGGAGCTGCAACTCATACTCTACAGCTCAATGGACTCACCCAGGTCACTTGGTGAGGAGACAATGATGAACAACGGCCATCCCAGGGAATGGAGAGAGCCTGCAGCCACAGGCAGGATAATCCCATCCATCGTATTCATGGGGTATAAGCCTCCTCTCACTTGGAGGTGGAGTGGACATCACCATCCCAAACTCCTCAGGACTGGGGGAAGAGCTATGGACTAGAGTGGACTTAATGATATTCTGTTGTAGACATAATGTGATTCAAGCAATGGAAAAAATTACAACAGTGAGGGTATAAGTTTTAAATAACTTTGGTTCAGAATAATTATCTCAGTGAAGTCACATTATTTATGTTTCCATATGCAATTACAAATGCTCTTAAAAGAAATGGAAATATAGAAAATTTCAGCAAAGAAGAGAACTTATGAAAAACAAAAGGGAAACTACACAATTAAAAAAATACAATAATCCAAATAATAGAGAACTCCCTGTACAGGGTCACTATTTTGGGGAACAGCATGAGGGAATCAGTAAGATAACAAACATATAAATGGAGGAATTGTGGGAACATGGCGATGGATTAGGCAGAAATGGCTCAGTTCTCACAAGAAACAGCCAACATCTGCCTGAGGGAACTGCTTTAGGGGTCAGCAGACCAGGACAGTGCTTCAAAACTCCCAGGAGGGTGATGGACAAAGAGATGAAGAAGGTGAAACAACAAACTGTGAATTACTAAACCTCCCGGCTGCTGGAAAGGGGTCTGTTCTCCCACCCCTGAGATATTCGGTGGGGGTAAAACCCCTGCTCATTTCAGCTGACTGAAAGGGAAGCAGAGGTCTTCCTCCCTGCCAGATGTTACAAGAGAAAAGGGAAGGGGAGTCAGGGGGCTTTTCTTCAGTGAATTCAGCCAATGGTGCCCCCTTTGAATCTCAGCTCTGGCCAGACGAAAAAAAAAAAGAAAAACTGAAAGAGGTACACCTCTGCGTAATGGCGTGCTAACAATCACCATATGCTGGCCAGTCTGGAAATTACATGGACAGAAATGGATTTTATAGCTCTCTTTACCCCACCCCTGGAAGAAAGTCTGCAACACATTAGTGAGTCCCTGGCATGATTTGGTAACTTTATTTGGGCAATTTTAAAGACTTAGGATAAGTGTAACCAAATATCAAAGAGCTATGAAAAAATAATAACAATAGGCAAGAGAGAGAAACTGGCCATCAAAGTAAATTCACCAATATATCAGACGACAAGGCATCAGCCAAAAATTACTAGCAATATTAGGATATAGGAAGGGATGGCCCAGCCAAAGGCATAAACCAAATATCCTGAAGAGATTCAAGATTTGAGACACTTAATCAATGATAATCACACAAAAACACAACTGTCTTAAATCATTTTAAAGAATTGAAAGAAAATATGACTAAGAGATAAAGCATATTAAGAAGACACTGGGTGAACATATAAAGAACAATTTGAAATTCTGCAAAGAAAAGTAACTGACATTATGGGAATAGAAGACACAATGGTTGAGATTAAAAATACTTTAGAGGCACATATGAGCAGATTTAAAATATTTGAAGACAGAATTAGTGATTTTGAAGACAGAATATCTGAACTGGAAAAGACAGGAGAACAGAAAGAGAATGGTAAAAATAGAACAGGGTCTCAGGGAAATGAATGAAAATGTGAAATGCAAAAACATACATATTATCAGCATTTCACAAGGAGAAGAGTATGGAGAAAGGGCAGAAAGAATATTTGAGGAAATAATGACTGAAAACTTTTCAACCCTTATGAAAGACATAAATATCAATATCCAAGAAGGACAACATACCCAAGTAGAAAAAACATAAAGAGACCTACCTGAGACATCTACTATTCAGAATGACAAATATCAGAGATAAAGAGAAGATTTTAAAGCAGCAAGATAAAAGCAAAACATCACATACAAGGGAAACTTGATAAGATTAAGTGCTGACCTCTCATCAGAAACCATGGAGGAGAGCAGGAGGTGGTATGATGCATTGAAATAGAAAAACTGCCAGCCAAGATTTCTGTACCTGGCAAAGCTGTTCTTCAAAAATGAAGGGGATTTCAATGTCTTCAAAGACAAATGAAAACTGATAGACTATGTTACCAAAAGACCAGAATTACGAGGGATCCTAAAGGGAATGCTGCAGCCTGAAGGAAAAAACAAGGGCAAATGACTTGGTGAGAGTGTAGAAATGAAGAATATTAGAAAGGGTAAATAGATAAACTATAGTATGATATGACAGCAGAAAGACAAAGATCAAACTGGATGAAATAAGTAATGCCTTTACAGTCATAACATTGAATGTTAATGGCTTGAACTATCCAAACAAAAGATATGGACTGATAAAAAGGATTAAAAAATATTAGCCATCTATATGTGGTCTACAAAAGGCTCACCTCAGATTTAAAGACAGAACCAAGTTAAGAGTGAAGGGTAAGAAAAAGATATTCCATTCAAAGAGTCACCAAAAAAGAGCTGGAGTAGTGATACTAATATCAGACAAAATAGATTTTAAATGCAAAACTGTTATAAGGAATGAAGAAGGTCATTTATATTAATTCTCCAAGAAGAGGTAATTATAATAAATATTTATGTACCTAACCTTAGTGTCCCAAGATATATGAGGCACACACAGGCAAAGCTGAAGGGAGAACTAGATGTCTCTACAATAATAGTTAGAGACTTCAATACACCACTCTCAGTATTTGATAGAATATCTGGACAGAGAATAAATAAACAGAGAACTTGAATAATATGATGAACGAACAAGACCAAACAGATATCTATAGAACATTGCACCCCAAAACAGTAGGATATACATTTTTTTCAAGTTCTCATGGACCCTTCCCAAAATAGATCATATGTTGGGTCACAAGACAAGTCTCAATAAATTTAAATGACTGAAATTATGCAAAACACTTTCTCTGATAATAATGGAATGATGCTGGGAATCAATAATGGACAGAAAAAGAGAAAATTCATAAATATATGTAGACTAAACAACAAACTCAAACCATCAGTAAGTCAAAGAAGAAATTGGAAGAGAATTCAGCAAATATCTTGAGACAAATGAAAATTAGAACACAAAATATCAAAACCTATGGGACATTGCAAAAGCAGTGCTGAGAGGGAAATTTATGGCCCTCAATGCTTACATTAAAAAAGAAAAAAAAGCTAAAATTGAAGATCAGAAATGAGAGGGGGGATATTACCACTGACCCTCAAGAAATAAGAGCAATCATAAGAGTATACTATGAACAACTATATGCCAAAAAACTAGAAAATGTAGATGAGATGGACAAATTGTTGGAAACACATGAACCACATATAATGACTTTAGAAGAAATAGAAGACCTCAACAAACCAATCACAAGTGAATAGATTGAAACAGTCATCAAAATCTCCCAAAGATGAAAAGCTCAGGATCAAATGGCTTTCACAGGTGAATTTTACAAATCATTCAAAGATGAACTAATACCGATATTGCTCACTCTTCCAAAAAATTGAACAGGAAAGAATGCTATGAAGCTCATTCTATGAAGCCAACATCATACTAATACCAAAACCAGATAAAGATACTACAAAAAAAAAAAAAAAAAAAAAAAAGAAAATTACAAGACCAATATCTCTAATGAATATAGATGCAAAAATCTTCAACAAAATGTTACAAACAGAATCCAAAAGCACATTAAAAGAATTATACACCATGATTAAGTGAGTTTTATCCCAGGTATGCAAGGGTGGTTCAACACAAGAAAATCAATTAGTGTAATAAATCACATTGATAAATTGAAGAAGAAAAATCATATGATACCCTCAATTGATGCAGAAAAGGCATTTGATAAAATACAGCAACCTTTCTTGATAAAAACACTCCAAATGATAGGAATTGAAGGATGAAAAACCTACAGCTAAAATTGGACGCAATGGTGAAAGACATAACTTTCCCACTGAGATCCGGAACAAGAGAAGGATGTCCACTGTCACCATTAATATTCACTATTGTGCTAGAAGTTCTAGCTAGAGCAATTAGGCTAGACAAAGAAATAAAAAGCACCTAAATAGGGAAGGAAGAAGTAAAACTTTCACCATTTGCTGATGACATAATCTTTTATTGAGAAAATCTTGAAAAATCTACAACAAAGCTACTAGAATTAATAGACAAGTTCAGCAAATTGGTGGGATACAAAGTTAAAATGCAAAAATCAATAGTGTTTCTATACACTACTGATGTGCAATCTGAGGAGGAAATGCGGAAAAAAATTCTGCTTGTAATAGCGACAAAAAAATCAAATATTTAGGATTAAACTTAAGCAAGGGCATAAAAAACCTGTATTCAGAAAACTACAAAACATTGCTAAAAGAAATGGAAGAAGACTTAAATAAATGGAAGGGCACTCCGTGCTCATGGATGTGAAGACTAAATATTGTTAAGATGTCAATTCTACCCAAACTGATTTACAGATTCAATGCAATCCCCCCCAAAATCCCAACAGCCTTTTTTGCAGAAATGGAAAAACCAATGGTAAGGGGTCCCGAATAGCAAAAAATATTTTAAAAAAGAAGAAAGATGTTGGAGGACTCTCACTTCCTGACTTTAAAGCATATTAGTTAGCTACAGTGGTAAAAACAGCATGATACTGGCATAACAACAGATTGACCATGGAACTGCATTGAGAATTCAGAAATTGACCCTCACATCTGCAGTCATGTGATTTTAGACATGGCTGTTAATCTCACCCAACTGGGCCAGAACAGTCTATTCAGCAAATGGTGCTGGCAGAACTATCTATCCATACCCAAAAGAAAGAAAGAAGACTCCTATCTCACACCTTGTACAAAAATTAACTCAAAAGGGAACAAGGACTTATATATAAAAACAACCATAAAACTCCTAGAACAAAATGAAGGAAAACATTTTCAAGAATGTGGTAGGTGGTAATTTCTTAAACCTTATGCCCAAAGCACGAGCAATAAAAGAAAAAAATAGATAAATGGGGCCTTCTCAAAATTCAACACTTTTTCACCTCAAAGGACTTTGTCAAAAGGGTGAAAAGGAAGCTGACTCAATGGGAGAAAATATTTGGGAATCACATATCTGATAAGGGTTTAATATCCATGATATATAAGGAGATCATACAACTGAACAATAAAAAGACAAACTACCCAATTGAAAAATGGGCAAAAGACTTGAAAAGACAACAGTCCAAAGAGGAAATATAAATGGTGAGGAAACAAATGAAAAAAATGTTCAAAATCATTTGCGATTAGGAAAATGCAAATCAGAACTACAAAAAGATACCATTTGACACCTATTAGACTTGCTGCTATAAAAAGTCAGAAAACTGTAAATTTTGGAAAGGATGTGGAGATATAGGAATGCTTATTCACTGTTGGTGGGAATGTAGAATGGTACAGCCACCATGGAAAACTGTTTGCAAGTTCTTAAGGAAGTTGAATATAGACTTGGCAGGGCACCCGGCAATACCATTGTTAGGTATATACCCAGAAGAACTGAGAGCAGTGACATGACTAGATATCTACACACTGATGTTCATAGCAACATTATTCATGATAGCCAAAAGCTGGAAACAACAAGGTATCCATCAACTGATGAATGGAGAAACAAATTGTGGAGTATACACACGATGGAATATTATGCAGCAGTAAGAAGAAATGAAGTTGTGAAACATGACAACATGGATGAACCTGGAGGACATTATGTTGAGTGAAGAAAGCCAACACAAAAGGACAAATGCTATATGATTATCCTATTATGAACTAAATATATTACGTGAAATATAAATATATTATTTGATATATGAATATGGGTAGAATTGCATATATAAGACCTTTTTTTCTGTGAAACTGAACAAATGTAAGTTAATAGTACAAATGTTAATATCAGACAAAAAAAAAAACACATTATACTAACTGAAGAAGACCAGACGCAGAGTACTACATATTGTATGATTCCATTTATATAAAATGTAAATATAAATCAATTTTTAAAGATGAAAGGAGATTAGTGGTTTTGTAGTATGAAGAAGGAATGATAAGGGGTGCAGAGTCTTTCTTTTTGGCATAATAAAATTGTTCTAAAATTTTTGAGATGATGAATGTACAACAATTGTACTAAAAGCCATTGATTATACACTTTGGATAGAATAGCCAAAACGGTAGCTAGTTACATTGGGGGAAGCATACAGAGATTAAGGGGTGAGGAATTTTCTTGTTTGTTTGTCTGTTTTTTTTGTTGATGTTGTTTATTATTATTATTGAAATAATGAAAATGCTCCAATAATGATTGAAGTGATGAATGCACAATTATGTGATTATAGCAAATACCATTGATTTTGCACTTTGGATGAATTGTATGTTTATTAATATGTTATTAATAAAATTGATTTGTTAAAAAAAACTTATCAATAAAAGTATGCAATCTGAATAAGAGAGAGAAAATATAGAGACAAGAAAGAAAAAGACACTGATAAAATACCTAATATTCATGTTATCTGTCAAAGTCTAGGAGGACAAGAGAAAAATTGAAAAACTAACAAAAAAGAAGAAAAGGAAGGGGCAAGGGGAAGGGGGAAGGGGGGAAGGAAAGGGATAGCTGAATATGTGTACATTTGTTGAAAGTCATGAAGCAACAGGTTCAAGAAGAAGAGCAAACCCCAAACAGGATAAATCCAAAGAAATCCATACTAAGACATAACCTAATCAAATTGCTAAACCCTTCTATAATACGATAGGCAAGTTTATATATATACACATATATAGAGAGAGAGAAAGAGCTCTTATTAATTTTAAGTGCAAACTTTTCAATGACAAAGAATTATGCCAATTTCAAAAAAAACATGATTCCAATAACAAAGCTTTCATTATGTTGGAAAGTTTCTATTCACTTCTTCTCACTTCTTTGCTTTATAATATGGGATCGACCTATTCAAGAATATATTACACCCTATTTCTTTTAAGATATTGGAGAGTTACTAATTAACCCCAATAAAATGAAAATATATTTCTACTGAATTGAAAATTGTGTATACCACAATCATTCCAAGTAACTCTAATAAACATTCTTCCTGCTGAAATAGTTGAAGATTTTGTTTTTAAACATTTGAAAGAACTATCAATTCTTTCCCAAATTATATAGAATTAGTACCAACTGAATTGTATGCTTATGAGTGACTAAAATGGGAAATTTTGATTTGTATATGTTATTGCAATTAAAAAGAAGAAAGAAAAGAAACACTGGCTACCATTCTATAAATACTTGAATTTATTACTGTTAATTTTATAGTAATTTTAGATGTTTGAAAGATATCTCTATATCCCAAATACATTATATATTTTTATGATTTAGTTTTCCATGACTGTCATAAATAATCTGGAGAAGCAAAACAAAGGTGGAATGCAGCGTTCAGGTCAGGTACATTTCTCAACAAGAGAAGATGTTACTGAGAAAGACAGAGTTAAATAGAAATAATTAAGCAGAATTATAATATTATAATATTATAATAAGCAGAAATAATATTAAGCAGAAATAATATTACTTTTCTAAGGTATATATTAAATATAATTATTTAAAAGAGTTGGAACACAATAATAAATTGAATTTCTAACATAGCAAATGTTAAAATTAATTTTTGTGATTAGCATAATGAAACATTATTTTCAACTGAACACTAATGATACCACTTTTCTCCACCCACCACATATATTCAACACCCCAAGAAAATGGATACATTATGGGTCAATTTTAGCTAATTTCAAATAGTTTGCCAGATATTATACTATTAACAAGTTCTTGGTTACATTTGAAAATTTTTAACACATACACATTTCTCTTATAGGCAATATGACAAATAATGAAACCAAAAAACTATCAAAACTTACTACTGGAAAGCAATTACCTTTGAATAGTGATTTTAATGCCTTTTTGGATGTATATCCTACAGATTAATTCTACTTAAGTATCAGAGATCATTTTCTAAGAAAATCCTCTCTTAAAATTTCCATGCATTTGGATAAATTTACTTACTTTCAAGAGTAGGGTGAATTTATTCTTAAAGCTCTAGAAATAAATTTGATTGCCTTAATGTATTAGTCTGCCAAAGGGGTTCCAATGCAAAGTACCAGAAATATGTTGACTTTTATAAAGGGTATTTATTTACAAAAGCTTACAGTTACAAGACCATAAAAAGTCCCACACAGGAGGGACCATAAGAGGTGCTTTCTCACCAAAGTCAGTTGCCATGTGATGGAGCAAGATGGCCATGGATCTCTGGCTGGTCTCTGCCTTCCCTTCCAGAAACACCCTTTCCTCTTGAGCTCCATGAGCTCAGCCTCTTGATGTCTCATGCTTAAATAATCCTGCAGTCCTCTCTCTTTTGGAATAGGGCCTGTTTCTTTCCATGCCTCCTATATCAGTATCAGCTGTTCTGCTTTCTTCTCAAACTCAGCTGCAAGGTATTAGACAAAATGGCTCATTTCTCCCTGGAGCCTCAGCTATTTGAGCTTTGTTCTTTCTGTCACAGGGCAGGATCAAAAATGACAGAGCCCTCATTTCCTGTGTCTGTCTGAGTGAGTGTCCGTATATATCTGACCCATGCCCACTGACACAGTTGAATCAAGAGTCCAAATCAATCTTATCAAATAATCTAATCAAAGGTCCCTTAGCTGAATTTAATGCAATCAAAAGGTATCACACCCAGAGGAATAGATTAGTTTACAAATATAATCTTTCTCTTTTAGGCATTCATAAAATAATATCAAAGTGTAACACTTAATATAGGGGAAGATAGGCACAAGAAAAGAGTTTAAGGATCATGAAATACTCAGGCAAAATAAGTATGGAATGATGCAGCTAAACCAATAAAGAGAAACACACACACACACACACAGAAAGAGAGAGAGAAAGAGAGAGAGAGAGGGCGCACCCATGGTTTATCTATCTCCTTAAACAGTGGCTTAATATAGGAAAATGTTTGCAGAGGAAGTATGTTCAAAACCAATTTGAAAGGTAAAGAAAAATGGACACTATAAATATCTCTTTCTGTTACTGGGGCTTTAAAGCTTATGTTGTTCTTCTTACTAAATATATGCTGGTTTGCACATATGAACATTTTTGGACACTTTAGTAAATTTTGAAAATGGCACAATTATAAATTTCACTATAACTATATGATACATGTACATACATTAAGAAAAACCTAGTGACTATAGTGCCCAATTATATTGATTGACTTGAAACTAATAAAACAGACACTAATCAAGGTAAGTATTTCATCCCAAAGTAGCAATTAAATAAATTCAAGATTTTGTAAAAGCTTTAGCACACCTAATAGTTATGGTGAAATATCTTGTCATCAGCAGTGAACTAATGACCATTTTATTTTTGAACCTCACATGCTCTAAGCAAAATTCTTGCCAGCTTTATCCCCTTTGATTTAGGTTCACTGGTTATGTGTAGCTGGAAGCAAACCTCTGCTAATTAGTGAAACTCAACAAAATTAACACCTGACCTTTTAACCTGTATTATTTTTTACTTCCATACTTAGATAATTGCCTGGTAGGCACAATGAAATGAGAAAAAAAA